>SJYV01005325.1:0-10343 GCA_006410875.1 Neotragus pygmaeus | reverse complement strand
ACATTTCACCAACCAATCAACATGTAACTTCATTTTATATGTGTTTCTGTTTAAAGACATCTTGTTTACAATAATATCATTGATTTGTTAAACCTAGCCTCTCTTTCAGAACAGTTATTATATGTTAATATTTGTATTGAGATGCAGATGGTGACTGCAGCCATGAAATTAAAAGACTAAAAGTAAGAAAAGTAATGACCTTGGAAGAAAAGTAATGACCAACCTAGACAGCATATTAAAAAGCAGAGACATTACTTTGCCAACAACAGTCCATCTAGTCAAGGCTATGGTTTTTCCAGTAGTCATGTATGGATGTGAGAGTTGGACTATAAAGAAAGCTGAGCGCCGAAGAAGTGATGCTTTTGAATTGTGGTTTTGGAGAAGACTCCTGAGAGTCCCTTGGACTGCAAGGAGATCCAACCAGTCAATCCCAGAGGAAATCAGTCCTGAATATTCATTGGAAGGACTGATGCTGAAGCTGAAATTCCAATACTTTGGCCACCTGATGCAAAGACCTGACTCATTGGAAAAGACTGTGATGCTGGGAAAGATTAAAGGCAGAAGGAGAAGGGGATGACAGAGGACGAGATGGTTGGATGGCATCACCGACNGCTGAAATTCCAATACTTTGGCCACCTGATGCAAAGACCTGACTCATTGGAAAAGACTGTGATGCTGGGAAAGATTAAAGGCAGAAGGAGAAGGGGATGACAGAGGATGAGATGGTTAGATGGCATCACCAAGTCAATGGACATGAGTTTGAGTAAACTCCGGGAATTGGTAATGGACAGGGTGGCCTGGCATGCTGCAGTCCATGGGAGCACAAAGAGTTAGATACAACTGAGCAACTGAACTGAACTGAATACTTGTATAAAGAAATAGCACATTAGTATGAATTGCTTTAAAAAATGGGTATATATACAAACTGTAAGAGACTAAAGACCTGTGGCTAATTACTGAAGAGATGGAACATAAAGCAAGCAGCAAAAGCCAAAAAAGGAAAGAGGGTAAGGGAGATTTCCAAATGACACATAACCTCTGTTTCACTACCAAGATTCTAAAATGCTCTCCCGAGAAGAAAACCATCTTCTGCATCTCTGATCCGGGACTGAAGATCACTGCAGTGAAACGAGAGATGTGACATCTAGAAATGTTGAGTGTTGTGGGGCATTAACAAGATCAGAGATCAAGTAATCTGCTCTGTTAAGTAAACGCAATGTTGGGGTATAAACATCACTAGTCTTTCAAGTGCCATACTCTGCATTGCTATTCCACAATTATTTGCACTGGAAATATGAAAAAAAAAAAAAAACCATTGGTATATGGCAAAACTGGGTACAAGTAGGTCCATCTACTCAAGAAGAAGATAAAATGTCATTAACCCTTATTCATTGGTTGTGTTCAAAGTGAGCAAGTAAAGTAAAATGACTCTTGCCAACTCCTTTAATCATAAGCAAAAAGTCAGTTTTTCTTTCTCCAAGACAGTTTGAAAGGAAGTTGCATCTTTATATTTAGCATGAAAAGCCACGTGACAAAGAACCACCAGGAGCTGATATGCAAGGAGTCCCTCATCTCATGCTTACATTGGTATGTATGCTCCCTCAGGGGAATGACATAAGTCCAGGTATTATTAAAATCACTTTTCTCCCTTTAAGAGCAAGTCAAAGATAATGTGGAAAACTTCCTTATCTGGAACAATTTCTAAAATTTATATCCTGATGATAAGATTTTCAAGGTGTCTCCAGGTTCCCTATAAACATGAGCTTTGACCATGGACTGTGCCTCCTTCAATACTAAGACACCTTTGTACTTAACAGCTACTGTGAGTTGTCATGATTTGCAGTAGTTAAGAGCTATGGGGTAAAATCTGTGCCCCCGCCCCCACCAAATTCATATGGTGAAACAATTCCCAATAGGATGGTATTTAGAGATAGGGTTCTTGGAGGTGATTAGGTCACAAGCAAGGGCCCTTCATAAATGGGATGAGGCCCTTATAAAAGAGATCCCAGAGAGATCCCGCAACCTATGGACTAAGAAGCAAGATTTCAATCCCACAATGAAATGGCCAGCATCAGATTCCCAGCCTCTAGAACTGTGAAAAATAAATGTTTGATGTGTAAACCTTTCAGTCTATGGTGTTTTTTATCACATGAGCATTATTGGTCAAAGACAGTTATGTGCTACAGAGCTGCTCTGAACACTGAATTAGTGAATGCTGAACCACTGCTCCTGGTGAAAACAGAGGATTACTTTCCTGCAAGCATCTGAACATGAGCTCCCCCAGTGGCTCAGTGGTAAAGAATCCGCCTGCCAAGGATCGATTCCTGGATCTGAAAGATCCAGTGGCGTAGAAAATGGTAACCTACTCCAGTATTGTCGCCTGGGAAATCCCATGGACAGAGGAGCCTGACAGGCTACAGTCCATAGGGTTGCAAAAGAGTCAGATGCAACTTAGCGACTACACAACTACGATAAAGCATCCGGGCACAACATTTCACCAACTAATCAACATGTAACTTTATGTGTCTCTGTTTAAAGATAACTTGTTTACAACACATCACTGACTCATTAATATTAAACTCAAGGCCAAGAGGACCACAACTCATGCCTGAATGAAACATATCTCCATAAAGCAGATGACAACCTTGCTGTGCTCAGAAAGATGAGAAAGCACTTCAGGGCCATGCTCACTGGCCACTTTAAATAGCAAATCACCCCAAAACCCCACAAAATGTGAACAACAGGACACTGAAAACACAGCAAAAAGGACACCTGTTTATCGTATGAGCTGAAATAAGAAGACAGAGCATTGTTCCACCTTAACGTGGAATAAACACACCAGCTAAGCCACATTTGCCACTCTGCCCATCTGTGAATGAGCAGGTAAGGGCCACAAGAGTCGATTTGGGGGTTTCAAATAACTGTTTTGCATGGAAACAAAAACACAAAATAGAATCCATAAATAAGGAGTACAGACAGTCTCACGTAAGTGAGGCCCCTTATGGCTCATTACACCCCATCTTCTCCATCTCCCGTCACCTCCACCCTGCGCATGCCAGGTACCTGTATTCTCAGTAACAAGTGCCGGTTGGCGTGCTCCAGCTTCTTCTGTCTGTTTTCAAGCTCTTTCGCACGTTGCTGTTCCCGTTGCAACTTTCGGATATAGTCCACAGAAGCTTTTAAAATGGTTCCCTTGTTCCAGCGCATGTCTCTGGAATGAAAATGGAAGGAAACAGAGTTTTAGTGTTGGATGCTCAATATTCAGAGCATTCAGTTTCTCAAGATGAAATAACAATTAGAAGTTGAGAATCATTGTCATTGACTGAGTGCTAGTTATGTGCTGGACACAGTCTACTCACAGCTTCTACTTTATCTTACTTCAACCAGACAGGTGCCTGGCGAAGGAGGGCCACTGGGCATGTGCTGAATCGGAGATGATTCAAAGAGCCTTCCGTTCCAGAGCTACATGAAGGCAGAATCAGGACTTAAATTCAGGTCTATTGATGACAAAGTCAATATTCTGAAACACTATATTCAATAGTTATAGCTTTCTAGGATTATAAAATTAAAACAGAGTAATATACAGTTAAAAAAAATTCTGTGAGATCCCACTACTTAATTGTATGCATCATAAAAGTGGCATCCTTGGATTTTATCACGAATATTCATAGGCCGGTTATAAATTCTCTCAGTTTCCATCTCCTCATCAATAAAATGGTGATACTATGCTTCTGTGAGCAGCCCCGTAGGTATGTTGCTAGAATCAAAGTAGACACTTTATATGAGTATGCTGAGAAAAGTCTAGAATACAGTTCCAACAAGGAAGCAGGCGCTGTGCTAGGATTCAACATCGTAATTACCACAGCTACCTTTAAATTGCATTTGTTGTCTGACAGGTACTTTTTAAAGTGGTTTTCAGCTCGTTAATCATAACAACCTCACCTGGTAGACATTAATATTATCCCCATTTTATAGACTGAAAAACAGAGGCACAGAGAGGTTAAATGATTTGTTCTAAGTATACAGCTAGGAAATGGTCGAGCCAGGAAGCCTGGAGAATCTGGTGCCAGACTCTATCCCCTAAACCACCTTCCTCTCAAGAGACCGAATCCTCAAATCAACTAGACTAGACAGAAATAGTCTGCTTCCCCCACCGCCTCCTTTTTTTTAACAGGTAAGAAAAATGAAATACTTAGGGAAAATTTCCTCCCCAAGTCACACATCTAACAGGTTTTCTAATTCAAATGCAGGCAGCCTGAGCTTGGTGCCTTTGAGTTTTTAAACACTATCGTTCTAATGCATTCCTATATGAGAACATTAAAAAGGTCATTAAGGTGTAGGTAAGGCTGGTGGTTTAGTAGCTAAGTCATCTCTGACTTTTGGGACCCCTTGGACTGTAGTCTGCCAGGCTCCTCTGTCATTGGAATTTTCTAGGCAAGAATACTGGAGTAGGTTGCCATTTCCTTTTCCAAGGGATCTTCTTGACCCAGGGATAGAACCCGTCTCTTGCACTGTAGGCAGATTCTTACCAACTGAGCTACCAGGGAAGATTGTAGGTAAAAGCGAGTTGAAAAACTTAGAGTGCCCCAGAAAAATCATTAAGAATAAAATTATAACTAAACAGTGATATTTCTATAGTGCTTTAAATTAACCTGAGCTCTTTTATAGAAAATATCCATGATAATACTGACAATGGTAAAGCCAAAAACAATTTTATGTATGGAAAACCTCCTGTGCCATAATTTAAGCTGCCAAAAGCAGATTGGAAGTATCAGCTGGGACATGCGAATGGTGGTGGTTTAGTTGCTAAGTCATGTCTGACTCTTGCAATCCCATGTACTTTAGCCTGCCAGGCTCTTTGTCCATGTGATTCTCCAGGTGAGAATACTGGAGTGGGTTGCCATTTCCTTCTCCAGAGGATCTTCTTGACCCAGCAATCGAACCCAGGTATCCTGCATTGTAGGCAGATTCTTTACCAACTGAGCTATGAGGGACACCCCATTATCTATAGCTGATAAAAGACTGGAAGTATCAGCTGGGATGTGTGAATGGAGGAACATTAAAACAAGCCACCAAGTAATTGATCCTCACATGGCTTAGATGGAGAACAAAACAGAAGCTCTCCCACGAGATGCTGAGTTACAGCCCCTGGAGAACTCCCTGGGGCTGATCCCTGGGGTCTGGGCACCAAAAATGGCAACCCAGGGAGGTGTCCTGAGATGCTAAGAGTGAGCACAAAGCCAACCTGTTCAGGGCTAAAAGGAAAACAACAGATCTGTCTCAGCAGCCAGAGAGAAACAAAATTATAATGAAAGATGCCTTCACTAGGCCAATAAGGTGAGAAACCCGTAATTAAACATGAAAGCAGATACTCTGGTTTTAAGAGGTGATGATTCTAATCACTTGGGCTTCCCTGGTGGCTCTGATGNCCTGTCTCAGCAGCCAGAGAGAAACAAAATTATAATGAAAGATGCCTTCACTAGGCCAATAAGGTGAGAAACCCGTAATTAAACATGAAAGCAGATACTCTGGTTTTAAGAGGTGATGATTCTAATCACTTGGGCTTCCCTGGTGGCTCTGATGGTAAAGAATCTGCCTGCAATGCGGGAGACCTGGGTTCGATCCCTGGGTTGGGAAGATCCCCTGGAGGAGGGCATGGCAACCTAATCCAGTATTCTTACCTGGAGAATCCCTATGGACAGAGGAGACTGGCAGGCTAAAGTCCGTGGTGTCGCAAAGAGTCGGAACAACTGAGCAACTAAGCACAGAATTAAAATCACTTACCTTGGGTTTCACTTCCTTGTGAGACCCAATTAATTAATTATGCTTTGTAGGTTGTTTTTTTTTTGCAATGAGAGCAATCCTTTTTTTTTTTCTCACACAGAAGTGTAAACAGATCCCCATTTCATAAGTCAGTAAAGGCAGACCTAGTCTAGGGTAGGAGAGGGTGTGGGTCTGAGACTGTGATCAGCTTGACTATGTCTCTATAGCAGCCCCAAGGTCTGTGACAGAAACCGGGTTTAGGACAGAACAGATGCGGCCCGCTGTATCTTAAAACAATGCCTACAATTAAAGATTGTTATCAGTTCAGATTATAAACACATAAGTATTCTAATACAATAAAGAAGATATGCAAATAGAGGCTTTCACTGCAGCCTCATAATTTCATAATGTTGCTAAAGAGATCCATGTGCTGCAGTTTAAAAGAATATGCTAAAAAGTGAAAGCTGATAAAGAACAGAAAAATGGGAATTCAATTTCAACTATCATGCAAGACTGACTATAGGAAATGAAGGTCACAGCCCCTTCGTAGGATGCATTTGTGCTGCAGAACTGAGAATTTGAATGTTTTGAGTTTCAAAACGGCTTTCCTTGAAACCTGGGAAAGTGAAATGTTGATGATGGAGACTTTGCTTGAACATTCATCAAAACCACCTTAGAATGGGCAATGGTTTTATTTTGTCACAAATTCTCTGACAATAATGTGAATAGCAAATTTAATAAGCCTTACATGAATAATGCTTGATTTCATCTTTACATTTTATTAGGTAGCTAAAAGGTCATATTCAGAGGCTAATTTCATAGAATGCCTGTGGGAGCCATTAAAACGTATACATCTCCAAGCCCTTTACTTCAAATGGGCCAATTTCTAATGGATAAAAATTGTGTATTTGTTGTCCTATTTGCTGACATTGCTGGTAGGAAAATTATCTTTACAATCGTTATCTCTGAAAGAGTGCATTAGAGATTGGAAGTTGAAATCCAAATTAGCTGACCGATGCTTATAAGAGGATTAAAATTTTCTTTTTTTCCCCTTGATTGGTAAAACAAACAAAGGGAATATAATTTGGGGGGGAAAAACTGACTTTTTATCTACTGAAGATTGTTAAACTTGAAACCTCCAATATCAGCTCTCAGGGCCTATATTGTATGAGTTTAAAAGCAAATAAATAGCCAACAAATCTTTCTTTATCACCTACTGAAGTCTCTGTCCAGTATGAACTGATAAAATAATTTTTTTAGTAGTTCAATGTTTGTCAAAGATTCTCAGATTTCAGGAAGCCACCTTCCCACCTCCAAAGCTGAACAGCTCACGTCCAGTAATCTTTTTGAACAACTCAGTTCACTTCTCTTGAGATTTTAGTTTGATGAACCAACCAAAAGAAAGGAGCAGGTGGTATGCATAAATGAAACCAAAGGAAGAAGGGATACTTCTTTAGTTTTATCTGCACACTTTTTGCAACATATGAAAAAACATTAAGGTATAAAAAAATATATGATGCAATTGTACTCACGGATCATTTGACTTGGGAATCAAAGTACCTAGTTCCTTAATGCGGTCATTTATGTTAAATCTTCTTCTTCGTTCAACTTCAAAAAAAGAGCACGGGAAAGGGCTATTAGTAATGGTGCCATATATGCATTTAGCACATCTCATTAAAGGCATGTGTGTATTATCTCTGCTTGGTTGGGACAATGAAAACCTGAATCTATATTTCCCAGTTACTTTCCTGTGTTTGGTACTGAGGTTAAAGCCCTTTAAAAGATAAGCTACCTTGGTACAGAACTGTATCATTTATGAAGCCCCGAGATTATAATTTCTCATTTGATCCTAGTAACTCCTGAAATTAGAGCTACCATCCTTAGTTACAAATGACAAAACTACCTAGGTGATATCAGAGAGCTGATGAGGACACAATAGGCGGAGAATAGCCAGTAATCGACCCTAAGCCTCCAGACCAGGGGCAGCAAGTTTTCTGCCAAGGGCCAGATAGTGAGCTCTCTGTAGGCCAAACAGCAAAAATAAGCATATAATTAAGTACCTACACAGCAAAAGAGAAAACAGATTGCCATAAATTTTGTGTTGACAAAATTCAAAATGTACTGATATTAACTGAACACGATTTTTGATGATGCAAGTTTACTGAAAAGAATCACTAGATATTGAAACTTGGATCTTATATAATTTTCACATATCATAAAATATTATTCTTCGGGCATTTTAAACCATTTAAAAATGTAAAAAAACATTCTCAGACTACAGGCCATACAAAAACCTTTCCTCCAGTCCAGGAATACCCAACAGAAACATAATGCAAGTTTCACGTGTAGTTTTTAGTTTTCTAGCAGTCTCATTAAATGCGTAAAAACAAAGAAGTGAAATCTACTTTAATATTTTTATTAAACTCAATATTTCAAAAGCATTATAATATCAATATGTGGACTCTATCAAAATTTATAAATATTTAACATCCTTTTATTTGTACTAACTTTTCAAAATCCAGTTGCATTTTATACTTGTAGCAAATCACAATTTGAATTAGGCACATTTCAAATGTTCAACAGGCAGACATGTCCACTGGCTACAATAATGAATAAAATAATCTGAGAAGTCAACCATCTTCAACTATACTATGCATCCTAACAGCATTCTTCTTTTATAAATCCAGTTGTATGTTCAACTGAATAATCATCTTGGAGGAAGGGGGGTGAAATAGTAGGCATATGACTTAATAAATGTTTTAAATTTACCTAGTCTGAAAAGAAATTCCAAATAACCTAAAGTCTAATAAATTGGATTAAAGGTATTAGTATTTTACTTCACATATACAAAATCTAATATATATTTATATTTGACTCACTAACATTCTGCATGCTTAATAAATAGTATTATTCACTACTTTCTCAATGCATATTATATTTTCTTCTTAGCTGAGTGATTATTTCTAAGATTAAGTCAGTTATGCATAACACAGTCTTATCATCAGATTTTTATAAAATAGAAATAGTTAGGGATAATCACTGGCTCTCAAGAAGAAATTTTTGGACCTCTGATCTAGCTAACTTCTTCCAAAACTCTGAAGCATGACATGTTTTCTTTTTCCAAGCATATAATATTCATAAAAAATCAAACATTACTGAAATACATAAAATGAAATAAAAGTCTCTAATGAGCCTGATACCACCACTGTAAAATGTGTTACATATCTTTGGTGATTATTTTTATGTTCTAAAAATAAGCACACACGTGATCCAGGGGTGCACCCAGGAAATAGATCTTGGGGCTCTTCTTGATCTACATTCACTTCCTGGTAACCTCATTTAGTATTATGGATTTGAATACCACATATACAATGATGACTATCGTATTTGCAGCCCAAACATCTCCCTGGAACTCTAGACTCACATATCTACTACTAGAGACTTATGAAGGTCATATGGAAGTCCTCCAAATAAAGGTCCCATGGGCAGCCCTGACACTCCAAACTTCAGCCCCTGATCTTCCTTTTTCAATAAGCTTCACCCCCTGGCTTTCTTACCTCACTGTAACTCCATCTTTCCAGTTGCTTAGGGCAGAAACTTAGAATCAATTCTGTAGCTCTATTTCTTTCACATCCTATATTCAATCCATCATCAAACTCTGCTGGCTCTATCTTTAAAATATTTCCAGAAGTTGTCCACTTCAAATCTCTGCTGCTGCCTGATAGACCATCAGCATCTCTTGCCTGGATTATTGCAGTCCTCCCAAGTGGTACTTCTGCTTCACCCATGCTCTTCATTCCCTACCCCCATTAGTCTCTCTACAATGCATAAACTGTGAAAACATGAGTCGGAGTTTGTCTTTTTTTTTTTTAGACCTTGTTAATCTGCTGTGGACCAGCGTGAGGAACTCAGCCCATGGCAAAGGTCATGAGGAAGGAAGCTTGGCATACACAAAGACATGATCAAGCCTCAGGAAATCCCCTGTTCCCGAGCATCTACTCCAAAACCAGAGTACTTTACGGGGGGCTCTCCTCCATAACCATTTCTCTCGGAGAAGGAGTTAACTTGCAGCTCCAAGTTAATAAAAATTCCTGGGCGTGACAAGAGTGTTTCAACTTAGGAACTCTGAAGGTTATCTAGCCTGCCTGTATAGGTTTGTCCAGCTACATGTGATTGTTTACAGCCCCCCAACCATGAGAGGCACGAGATGTTTTAGACTTACTAAAGGCAAATTCTTTTGGGAAGTTAGAAAGTATAGTGGGTTGGTTAGGAATTATATTGGTGAAGGATTTTTTCATTTGTTGTGCCAATAATTACTGCTGATTCCCTGCCCTGGGTGTGACAAGAGTGTCTCAGGTCAAACCTCTCTGCTGACAGACTAGCTTGTGTGACAACCTCTCAACCATAAACAGCACAGAGAGTTTTGGAGTATTTTTGAGAGTCTCAATTAGCATAGGGCTTTTCTTCTTGTTGAGTCAATGATTGCCGTCTGGTCTCCATATCCTTAGGCACCTGGGAGTATAAATCAATGTATTTGGAATATAGAAAATGAAATATAGTAGTTTTTGATGTTAGCAATA
>SJYV01005322.1:0-22403 GCA_006410875.1 Neotragus pygmaeus | reverse complement strand
GCGGGCAGCGGGCGTCCCGGGTGCCGCGCGGGCTGGGCCGGGGGAGACGCGGCAGGCCCGGGCTCGCGCGCGGGAGGCGAGCGGGCGGCCCTCGGGGGCCAGCCCAGGGCGCCCGAAGGCCAAGGCCGCCCGCCACGGGGGCACCTCGGCTCCGGGTGGGGTCGCCCAGCTCTGCGCCTTAGGTGCCCGGCCTTTTAGCCTTTGTTTTATCCCGTTTCTGCCCCTGGAGCAGCGGGGCCCAGCTGTTGGGCAGCGGCAAGGGCCGCCCCGTTTTCTTCTGCCGCCGAGTTGACAGCTGGCAGAAGATGCCCTTGGCCCAATGGAGGAGGTGTCACCCAGGCTTTGTGATTCAGAAACGTTTAAAGGGGTCTGGTTGCACACTTTTTACAAAGTGAAGCCACTGCTGCTGATATTAAAAAGGACTTAATGGGTTGACAGGAGTTGAGGTGGGCAATGAAAACAAGTTGGAAGCAGTCTGAGAGGAGGCCTTCGCTGTGGGTTTTGAAATCGGTGCAAAGAGTAAGGAAATAGGACCTCATTATTTCAGAACGTGTTATTTTTCAGTAATCAAGGGATATTTACTTGTCCTTCTTGATTGATTTTTTTTCCGTTGATTTTCTCCGTGAGAATGTCACTAGGATAGAGGTTGACCAGCTGAGGGAAATTAACAAAGATAGGATCTCTTGTTTGTGGTTCTTGTAGTTTTGAAGCCATTATCTGGACAGCTCTTGGTGATTGTGAGATAACTGGTCAAGAGATAATGTGTAATAGGTGCGCATTTAAGGTGTTTCCCGTTTAGCTTCACACCTACTTTGGCAAAATATCCAGTAAAGGGGGCACTGGAATCCGAACTCGCTGCTCATTTTAGGAAATCTTTAAAAGTAAAGGATATTTTGATCGGTTGTGCCGCTTTGTTTTCTGCAATGCTTGCGAATTAAAATTGTTATACTCTAGTACTGTACTGGATGAATAGCCCTTTATATAAATACACAAAATCGATTGAAAAAGATAAATTGCTTATACCCTCTTGGCCTTTTTCCTCCAGCTTCCCGTAGATCACATGACCTGGCAAGACTTTGGTTCACTTGCTGTAAGAGAAGTCCAACACTTTCATATACAAAATGAAGCTAGCAATTTGATGCATTCATTTATTGTCATTTTAAAGAAACATTTCTGACCACTGACATTTTATGCTATTTTGTTACAAGATGATAGTAATATAACTCAATTTTATGTATGTGATAGTGGAGAGAACTTTTATAACTGTGTGCTATGGTCCTCCTATAAGTTAAACATCTGCCCCCCCCACCTCCCTTTTTTAATTGTGCTTTTGTCTTTTGATAAATGTGGATCCTAATTGCTATATTTAGATTATAAATTTCATCCTTTCAAGATCTGTCATAGATCTGTCGTCTGCAGGGAAAATAGAATGTCAGATGGAACCTTATGAGTCAGTGTAGCAATCTGGGATTGTTTACAAAGCCTTCTCCAGAAGCTCAGCAGCAGCTTCTGTAGGTGCTTCAGTGTCTTGAGTGTGAAGCAGTACACCTGGTGTGTGTACAGGCCCAGGCGGAATGTCAGGAACTTGAGACAGAGATGGGGGGGTGGTGGGAGGAAATGATCTTACCAGAAACTTTTTAGCCAGCCTTATGCTTTAGCAGTGTGAAACAGTCAGATGCAGTGCTTTTCACACAAGGATAATCAAACACTTGAATCACAGCATCATAAATCTTTAGAATAAGAAAGGACATTATATTACATATAGAGGTTTAGGCTGTGTATTAAAATCTCCAGTGTGTGAGTATGGGTTTGCCTCAGGCCAGGAGAGTGAATGCAGTTAAAACACACAGATTCAGTATCTCTTGTTTTACAAACTAAAGAAAGTTAAAAAATTGCACGCTACAGAAAGCAAAGCTTGGCAAAACTACATGCTATCATTGAGCACTTATTATATGCCAGGTACTGTTCTACTAAAGATTTTAAATCTTAACTCATTTTGTCTTTGCAACCAGCCTATGGGTAGATACAAATACTTCCCACTTCCTGCCCCCAGCATTTTTAATATCCATAATCAAGATGAGTTTTTAAAACTTTGATTGCATGTCAAAGTTTAATTGATAACATTTTTCCTACTGTTATTATAAAATAATGGTGTATTTTATAATCAGTGGTCTTAGATTCAGAGAATTGCAGTATTATTTACATTTTAAAGATGAGGCATGAAAGGTTAAGTTGCCTAAAGACCCACCATTAATCTGACTGAGCTAGGATTTAAAACCCAGTTAATCGTGTCTCATACCATTATGTTATATTCTGCCTTTCTGAAGCCTCTTAGACAGTAGTAATGTATAAAAGGAATGAGAAAATGTTTTCCGTCAGAACATGGGTTAAATCATTTAGAAATAGTAACTCAACCTCACAGTGCCAGCCAAGAATTGTCTTATTCATTTTCCAATAAATGGTGATTTTCTAGAAGTTCAGTTCAGTCGCTCAGTCATGTTCGACTGTTTACAACCCCATGAATCACAACACGCCAGGCCTCCCTGTCCATCACCATCTCCCGGAGTTCACTCAGATTCACGTCCATCGAGTCGATGATGCCATCCAGCCATCTCATGCTCTTCTTCCCCTTCTCCTCTGCCCCCAATCCTTCACAGCATCAGAATCTCTTCCAGTGAGTCAACTCTTCGCATGAGGTGGCCAAAGTCCTGGAGTTTCAGCTTTAGCATCATTCCTTCCAAAGAAATCCCAGGGCTGATCTCATTTAGGATGGACTGGTTGATCTCCTTGCAGTCCAAGGGACTCTCAAGAGTCTTCTCCAACACCACAGTTCAAAAGCATCAATTCTTTGGCGCTCAGCTTTCTTCACAGTCCAACGAGTTACATGTCTAAAACTTCAAAATCTGACCTGTTTACTTGTTCCTTCAAATCCTGGTTCAGATGTAACCAGCATAGAAGTAGAAATTAGGAATTCAGTGTTTCTACAGTAACTAGAACAGACTTACCATCTTGTATTATAATAATTTGTATCTGACTTCCCCACGTAAACTTTGAGCTTCCAAGGGTATTTTATTCATCCTTAAATCATCAGAGCTTAAAACATAGTAGGAACTGTAACAGTTTTTGGATAAACAGACTTTTGAAGTCCTTATTTCCTTCTCTTTGCCTCCCTGCATTTTGTTCTTTTGGTTTTAATTGAATTTCATGTTCTAAGAGCATGTTCTGATTTTAACTTTAGAAAGTAGTGTTTTGTGGGGTTTTTCTTTATTATTTCACATAAATGACATTTTAAAAAATAGTTATTCTTTTAGTTACATTTTTTGTAAATTTTACCATCGAGGAATCACAAGATATCCATTAATGTTGTGATTACAGACTAAAGACATTTCTGGGATAAGAAGGCAGTATCAGTAGGCTTAAGAATAGTTCCAACCTGGTTAAATTTAGATTTTCTAATTGATAAAGTTAGCTTGCTTCAAATGTCTTAGTTTTGTTGAATTCTAATTCCTTTTTGTCATAGGCATATTTGATGCAAATATGAAATAGTACTGCCTGGTTTGGAAAAGCGAGTTCAAAGTTTCAGAAATTAAAACAAGCAGCAGCGTCAGGTCTCTCAGGCTTTCTCTTTGGCTGCTGGAAGAATCCTGATCTACTTGACGCTGCTTGTAAAGAGGCACTCCTAGCTTATCTAAAGAAAATTGTAAATGGTGATTTTTCAACACAGACAGAAGTATAACTTGCTAAGTGTGGGACAGATGAAATATTCCGCAGATCAGATTGTAAACTTTATGATCTGGTATTTTCATGGTTGTTAGTAAGAAACATACAGCTTTGTCAAGATGATTCCGTCTAAAGGTGCAGTGTGCCAGAGGTATTCTATTCAAGGACGACTATAAGCCTCAGTTTATGTAGCAGGTCAGGTGTTTTCTTTACTTGTTTTGTTTTTCAGGTTTGTTTTTTAACTTGTTTACTTACTTTGTCTGCTCTTAGTATCTTTCTATTATAGAAAAATCATGCATAAAAACTTGAGACTTTAGATTGACAAACCAGAATGCTTGTGCTTAAGATAACAGAATGAAGGGAAGACAGCCATTCATCTAGATAATCTTCGTATTAGAGATAGCTGAAGTAGATAATTCTATCCCATTAGTTGCTTTTTTTTTTTTCTTTTTAAAAATTCTGTTCCTATCTTGATTTATCTGAGCACTTCGCAACTTTCATCTCACTGGTTGTATTAAGGTAGCTATCAAAATTATATGAAGCAATTGAAAATAATGACTGTAGTATTTTGTTTTCTTTTGTTTGGGGTTCTTCTGGGTAAATTTTCAAAGGAAAATAATGTGCCAGCATATGTTAAAATGTAGCTAGTATGCATAATATAAATGTGTCATATTAATTGAACATTTAGATTTACGTTTAGTGATTTGATTTTAAAACTGTTTCCTTCCCAGGAAAAGAACTAGTTTTAGAGTATAGAATTTTGTGGGGCTTTTTTTTCTTGATTGTTTTTTTTTTCTTTTTTTTTTAGGACTAGTTAATTTATTTTTAATCAGATATTATAGGATTTACTAATGCTACTATTTTTATTATTTTGCTGACAAATATGTAAAAGTCTGTGTCCTCATAACCTTTTCAGTTATCTACTTAGCAATTCTTTTACTTTCCTAACAGTTCTTCATATTACATTCTCTCTACTAAAATAGCTGGTGTAGTTTCTGTTTTGAGTAGACCTTAACTGGCTTCCCTGGTGGCTCAGACAGTAAAGAATCCACCTGCCATGCGGGAGACCTGGATCTGATCCCTGAGTCAGGAAGATCCTCTGGAGAAGGGAATGGCTACCCACTCCAATATTGGACGAAGGAGGCTGGCAGGCCTCAGTCCATGGGATCCCATAGAGTCGGACACGACTGAGTGATTTTCACTTTAACTGATAAGTTACAGAGACTGTTTCAGATACAAGGGTTTTTTGTTTTTTTTTTAATTTGCATATATTATGAAGAGTCACCATTAACTAGCATTTATTCAACTACCTTAATATGGTAGTTGAATATTTTTCCCAGAAAAGCCAGCTAGTTTTTAAAATGCAGTGTTCAAAATGTCTTTTGGCTAGTGACAACTTTAAATCTGTCTTGGTATGAGGTTTTTCTAATGTGGGGTCTTGAGATTAGAGCTTTTTTTTTTTCTGAACTACTGAAAAATAATGTCTGAGTAGTAATATTTTGGCTTTTTAACACACATTTTCTGGTGGAGAAAATTGGTTCTTTTAAGACACTGATGTGGCACTTCCATCTCCACAAAATCATATCAATAACCTATAGAGATGGTTAAACAAATAGCATAATCTAACACACTGAAGATTGATACAACTTCTATTAAGAAACAGAAGTCAAGTAACAGCAACAAGAAGGGATGAAGAAAGGAAAACTTTACAGAATGCCAATTGTTTAAAACTTCTTCTAAAACTTTTTAATAAAATAAATGTATCACTCACTTTTTGCTTGGTTTAATAGATGTATTTAAAGAGGTAGAAGTGCTGTAAATATGGAATTTTCATCCTAATTTTAAACATTTACTGGATTTTTAATAGGATTTTCCTATACGGCCATTATTTTAAAATGCAGCAGCAGTGCTGTTTTTAGGAAATAATTGTGTATTTCTATAGTCCTTTCTTTACTCCTCCGTGATTGTTTATGTAACTTAATTTTGTTTTTTAGAACTAGCATTAGTTTTTGATAATTGAAAAGAATTAAGAACTGATTATTTATAGTTTCCTTAGAGAGATGTTATTAAAAAATCTTTAAAACACAGAAAAAACTGCTTAGGCTACATCTGTAATTACAAAAATACAATAACTTATCGTCTACTTTCCTTATCCAGTTTTCACCAACAGAACAGTGTACTGTTTTCACTTTCCTCCCTGTTCTGTTTTAGAGTTTATGACACTGTGGTATCAACATTTTCATTGTTTATGCTTATTTGCCTTGTATCTGTATCACCTTTTATCTGTGTGTTGTCCAGATGACTGGATGGAGAAAAGAGATGTGTGCTACTTAAAATACCTTTGGCTCTTTCCTGTCTCCACCATTTTGTTCTGTAGTATTCTTTTTACCAGATTCTCTGTCCTGACCTTAACTCTTTGTAAAACAAATAGAGATTGCTATTGACTGTTAAAGAACTGGAGATCAAATTTAAAAGCACATTAACTGTAACCCCACAGTTAATGTACACATCTCATTTCTCCCTCGTCCATTTGACATACTTGAACTTTTCTGATGCCTCCAACCCCCTTTTTAACCACATACATTGGTCATGTACATTAAGCTAATGTACAGTAACATGGCCAAAGGAAGTAGGGTAACCATCTGTCCCAGTTTACACAGGAGTGAGGGGGTTTGCAGATATGGGATCTTCTGTTTGAAACTTCTCCCAACCCTAGTGGGAGGAGTTTGCTGTCATCCTGACAGTGGAGGCAAGAGACGGTCGAGAGAAGTAGAGGATGAATATTAATAATAGCATTTATTACTGGTAATTGATCATGTGTATCTTCAGCCATCTTTTGACTAACAGTGTTTCAAGTCTTTGTGAGATTGTAAAAGGGTGACATTTTATTACGTATTTGAAGAAGTTTTTAATAAGTCTTTCTCTGTTTGCACATTTACAGAGTAGGGATATAGCCCATTTCCTTCCAGGAAAGTTGTGAAAATCAAGGCGTAGATTTATTAAATACGTCAGTATTTACCAGGTTTCTGATGTACTAATGCACGAAGTACTGTAATAGTTGAATAGGAAGTCATTGCAAAGTCTTCTCTTCTATCCCTTAAACTTTCATTTCCCAACTAGAGGTAGAAGCGATAAACAGATACAAAGGCTGTTTTGAGACACGTTGTCCCTGGAGGGAAACTTGTAGTAGGAGGAACTGCCAAAGCGTTCCGTAGCATTGGGGGTGAAGAATGTTCCAGGTGCATTATCTGTACCAGTGCCTCTCACTGACTTCAGTATCAATATATTAATAGTTGCTCTGCTTCTCATGGATGAGTCGTATGTACCTAGAGGGTACAGTGAAGTGTAGAAAACTCTGTACTCTCTCATCTCCAAGGGTAAAATGGGATAGACAGCCAACGTATAAAAATGTAACTATTGTTCGCAACATTATTGTGTTTAATTATTACAGGCAGTGATTCATGCGAATACCTTCTCTCAAGTGGCAGATTTCTTGGAGAGAAAGTTTGGCAGCCTCACAGCTGTATGATGCATAAGTACAAAATCAGGTAAAGTTTCTTCATTTATGTAGTTTTTTTCTTCTTGTCTAAGATGGGTCTTAGTGTTAACAGAGCAAGGGAAGTGGCAGATGGTACCTCTCCACGTGATGGCAGAGAAGTGCTGACAGGGAGGAGTGGGGGTGAGTCCAAAGGAGTATTCTTGCTCTAAAGCTCTAGGGAAGGCTTCGGACCAATCTGCTTCATCTCAGGTGAGAGAAAACCAGGGGCCAAGGGCAACAGCCTGTGAATGAAGGGCTTTTGCTTTGGGACTTGGATAGCTACCTTTTGCAGTTTTTCCGAAAGAGTGGGTATTAAGCACTTAGTGTGGTTCGAGTACATATGAAACACTTAATCGAATTAATCAATCATACACGAACTGGTAGGTTAAACAGACCTGGCCACCTGTTTCTAAAATGACAACATAACTGTATATAATAATCCTGTACTACTTTCTTCAAAAATTATGTGCTTTGAAGATGCCTGGGCTGATTTTCTGTATTCTAATTGATGTTTCCTTGTTGATTTCAGTGAAGCAAAGAATTGCCTCGTAGATAAACATATTGCATTTATTGGAGACTCCAGAATTCGCCAGTTATTTTATTCTTTTGTGAAAATAATTAATCCTCAATTCAAAGAAGAAGGAAATAAGGTAAAATCTGTCTATTTGTTTCATTAGGGTATTGTTTTAGCACTTAGGCAACTGAATAGTTACAGGAGAAGTGTGCCCTTTCACATGAACAAAAGAAAGTGTAAACTTTTTAGTTTGGTTTTGGGAAAGGTAACGGGGAACAATTTGCTATTATGGAGCCATAAGAAAAAGAAGTGGTGGGTAAAGTACTGGCAAACCTTTTATTGACTTAAGCTTTTTGTTTTCAGAAATATTAAAATTCTTTCCATGGAAAAACTTAAAAAAATTTTTTTTAGAAAGAATAAAGAAGAAATATCCCTTATCCTCCTTTTAATTTTTTGCTGTATTTCTTTTCAGTCTCTTTTTTAAAAGACAAAATTGTAATAGATTAGCATGTACAATTTGATATCTTCTTTGCTACCACTTATCATAATTTACCATATTATTATAAATCAGTGTAAGTATCTTCATAATGGCAACATACTAGTGAGTGGATATAATGTGATCCTATATAATCTTCCCTTTTGTTAACTTTTTGTAGTTTTCTAATTTTTTATATTTTGTGATTTTAAAAAGGACATTTTTATTACATTTTTGTGTGAAAACTTTGCTTTTTAAATTATTTCCTTTGGATAGAATCTTTACAGTGCAAATATTAGGTTAAAGAATATAGTACTTTAAAAATTATTGATTATATTATTAAATTCTTTCAGTCTACACTGTAATTAGCAATGTACATTGGAACCTAATTTTCTGTAACCTTTCTGGCACTGGACATTCATGCTATATAAT
Source organism: Neotragus pygmaeus (assembly GCA_006410875.1). Classification (NCBI taxonomy): domain Eukaryota; kingdom Metazoa; phylum Chordata; class Mammalia; order Artiodactyla; family Bovidae; genus Neotragus; species Neotragus pygmaeus. The sequence goes on along the minus strand of SJYV01005322.1, from coordinate 13,724 downwards.
TAAAATGACAGTGTGACAAATTTCTGCTCTTTTTAATTTCTCATTTTAGAAATGTTATCTTTAAAAAAACTAACAAGGATGAACATCTTTCTAAATGTTAATTTGTTAATTAGTTAATTTTTGTGAACTCTTTCATCGTATCTTTCTATTTAATACATTTTTAAGTGATCTGAAGTTCTCATTTCTGTCTTTAATTGCATATGGTTGGGAGTGGAGAATAACAAGAAAAAAGTAAAGTACAAGAATGTTCAGAATTGTAGGGGTAGTAGCTCGTTAATTTATGATAAAAATCTGCCTTTACACATCACCTTGTCCAGTGGTAGGACACTGAAAAATCGGGGACTTCACAGCTAACTAAGTAGTCTCATCATGATGATGGTAATGGGTACTAAGTCCTTAGGAACTCTTGCAAGAAGAGTCCAGTAGCGATTTTGTCTACTAGGAAAAGCTAGTATAGATTTTACAGCTGAATAATAGAAGATAACAAAGTCAACTTTTCATTTTATTTGATATCTATGAATGTATTTTGCATTTGTATTTATGCATACAAAACTATACAGAAGATTTGAAACTATTTAATGACTTGAGGTTCTTACAGCTTAAAGTAAAACAAAAACTTCAGTAAACATTAAAAAAATAGATGTCTGAATTTTAAAAAAAATAGTTTTACTATTTCTAGGCTTAGAATAGAGGATTTGAAAATTGGAATCATGCATTTGGCAACAGTTAGTTGAAAAAAATATATAATGGTTTAGTCCATGGCCAGAAGTAGCTACAATATGGTATGTTGTTCNTGCATTTTACTATTTCTAGGCTTAGAATAGAGGATTTGAAAATTGGAATCATGCATTTGGCAACAGTTAGTTGAAAAAAATATATAATGGTTTAGTCCATGGCCAGAAGTAGCTACAATATGGTATGTTGTTCCTGAGCACTAGGTTTCCAATTTTTATTTTCTAGAGGTTCCTAGTTATTCCACAGTTATCAAATAAGATGCATTTTATTTTATATACATTTTGCAAAGAAAGTTTTTTATAGTTTTAAAGAGACAGTTATTGAGACAGTTATTTAGTTCAAACTAGTGGTGGAGCATTTGCTAAATTGTATTTTACTTATTCTCTTCTCTCTGAACATCTTGAGGACAGAGATTGTCTATTATCATTATTTTTAAATACGTTTCTTACATATTTCACAAGATAGCCTGGCATGTTGTGAAATTTGATTAATTTTTTTTTCTAGCCTTGGTAATGGGATTCTTTAAGTGGAATAGGAGTATTGAAGATAATTTTTTAAAGATTTCTTTTCTGTACTGAGGAAAATTNTACGTTTCTTACATATTTCACAAGATAGCCTGGCATGTTGTGAAATTTGATTAATTTTTTTTTCTAGCCTTGGTAATGGGATTCTTTAAGTGGAATAGGAGTATTGAAGATAATTTTTTAAAGATTTCTTTTCTGTACTGAGGAAAATTTTTTAAAAAGAAGCTTTAGAGCAGGATTTTTTTTTTATTTTTCAAATTATATTTTGTGGAAGACTAGTTCTGTAAGAAGCTCTGGTCAAATAAGTTTGGGCAGAGGTGGATATCATATCCTCCTCTTAGATAGTTTTAGTTTAGGCTAGGATATTAAAAACTTGAGAAGTCTTGCAATGAAGAAAGCTGTTTGTATTACTTCCAGCCAGAGGGCAAGCTAGATACTCTGGGGGCTCCTTCCACCTCAAACCAACTAGATCCTAGATTAAAAAATACTTGTTGATGTATTTCTAGACTTTGAAATGGGGGACACATCCCCCACAAAAAAGGAACAAACTGTGAGGCAATCCAGTAATGGGAACAATAACAGTCAGTGTGCAATAGAGATTTGGGCTGCCCTAAAGATAGATGCCTGTAGCTACAATGCCCTGCATGTAGCAAACAGAGCCCTGAGCCAGCATATTTCTCAACAGTAATACTGATTGGCAGAGGACACTAGACTAATAGCTTTAAAGTTCTGATAGAAAGTTTTAACCTAGAATTGTATCCCTAACATACGAATTCCTCTATTCTTGAATTATAGGACATTTTAAAATAAACAACAACTATGAGGGCTTACTGCCATATAAACTTATACTAAAGAGTTTTCCAAAGAATAAACTTCAAGAAGGAAGGAAATGATTCAGAAAAAAAAAATGATCTGAATTAACGGTTAAAGAAAATAAGAAACATGTATACGAATCTAAACAAACTATGTCAAATAATATCTTTTTACACTTTACGAAAGCACAGTACTAAAGAACTGATATAGCATACAAGTCAGAGAGAGATGAACACAATTAAAGTGTTCTGATGCCCTCTTTACATTTTAAGGTATCATCTTAACTTAGAACTTAAGATGCCCTTTATTCCAAGGGCAAGGACTGGAAGGATAGAATTAGGGTGGGTAATTCCAAAAAAGAAGAAGAAAAAAAAAATGAAACCAAATTCATCTAATATCAAATATAATACATAAACATACATACATAAGCACACACATATCTGTGTACTCTGATACACACATGTGAATACATATATATAAACATCTATATTACATGTTAAAAGATCAGTGTTTAATTTTATGTTTATATAAAATATATGTGTGAGGGAGCTAGAAATCAAAAATTAAGATGGAAACATTTATTATCAAAATAATATAAGTAGTCTAAACTTGTCAGCTAAACACAGATTTTTCAGACTGATTTCAGACTGACTGTCTACCACAGTGGGAGAATTACTCACTGCTCATGTAATTAATGATAGTGCAAGCAAATAAGTAAATGTAGGCTGTTAGTATGCTGATTTTATAAACGTATAACTCAGTACTTAAAGAGTCCACTAAGATATCAGAGAATATCTTTCAAAGCACACATGAAATCCTTATTTTGATCACATTTTGGTCCATTAACCAAGTCCTAACAGTATCAGGGAATTGGTATCATCTCTCTCTTTTAAGTAAGCTCCTTGATATTCTTATTCTGATAAAAATTCTAAATGCCTACAATAAATGTTCCAGTGGTAAGATGGTAGACATATTTCCATTAAACTCAGGATGTTCATTATTGCTGCTTCTATTCAGTATTGTATTAGGGATCATTAGGGAGACCCAGGTTCAATCCCTGGGTTGGGAGGATCCCCTGGAAGAGGAAATGGCCACCCACTCCAGTATTCTTGCCTGGAGAATCCCATAGATAGAGGAGCCTGGTGGGCTACAGTCAATGGGATAGCAAAGAGCCACATACGACTGAGCGACTAACTCTTTCTCTCTCAGCCGAAGAAGAGTGGTACTTTGAAGATGTAAGGATTGGAAAGAAATGACTTGATATATTATAATACAGTTATCTACATAGAAAATCCCAAAGAACCTATAGAAAATTTACTAGATATAATAAAAATTTTGACAATATAGCTAATTATAAGATAAATATATGAAAATTGATTGTACTGACTCAATAAAGCTGTTAAAAATTAATTGCATATCTACTTGTCAGAAATAGTTCAAAAATGTTATTTAAAATATACAGTGTGCAATAATAATTTAAAAAATACAGTATATGGGAAAAAGCCTAGTAAATAAGCCTACATCTCTATGCAGAAAGCTCACAAAATTTTATTAAAAGACAATTTAGTTTTCTGAGGAACCTCCATACTGTTCTGCATAGTGGCTGCACCAACTTGCATTCCCACAGTGTAGGAGGGTTCCCTTTTCTCCACATCCTCTACAGCATTTGTTATTTGTAAACTTTTTTTTTTTTGTAGACTTTTTAATGTTGGTCATCTGACTGGTGTAGACTGGGACCTCATTGTAGTTTTGATTTGCATTTCTCTAATAATTAATGACACTGAGCATCTTTTCATGTGCCTGCTGGCCATCTGTTTGTCTTCTTTGGAGAGATGTCTCTTAAGGTCTTCTGCCCTTTTTTTATTGGATTATTTGGTGTTTTGTTGTTGTTGTTATGTGTATATTTTGGAGATTAAGCCCTGGTCGGTAGCATCATTTTCTCCCATTCTGTAGCATTGTCTTCTCATGTTGTTTATGGTTTCCTTTACTGTGCAAAAGCTTGTAAGTTTCATTGTGCTGTGCTGTGCTTAGTTGTTCAGTCCCATCCAATTCTTTACAACTCCATGGACTATATCTCATCAGGTTTCTCTGTCCATTGGGGTTCTCCAGGCAAGAATACTGAAATGGGTGGCCATGCCCTCCTCCAGGGTCTCTTCCCAACCCAGAAATCAAACCCAGGGCTCCTGCATTGCAGATGGATTCTTTACCAGCTGAGTCACCAGCAAAGCCCAAGAATACTGGAGTGGGCAACCTAACCTTTCTCCAGAGGAAGTTCCTGACCCAGGAGTTGAACCCGGGTCTCCTTCATTGCAGGTGGATTCTTTACCAGCTGAGCTACCTGGGAAGCCCCAAATTTGATTAGGTCTCATTTATTTATTTTTGTTTTTATTTCTATTTCCTTGGGAGACTAAGCTAAGGAGATATTGATAAGATTTGTGTCAGAGAATGTTTTGCCTATGTTCTTTTCTAGGAGTTTTATGGTATCATTATGTTTAAGTCTTTAAGCCATTTTGAGTTTATTTTTGTGCAAGGTATGAGGGCAAGTTCTATCAGACAAAAATATAATTCAAAGAGATACATGCATCTGTCATAGCAGCATTGTTCACAATAACCAAAACATGGAAACAACCTAAATGTCCATTGACAGACGAATGCAGTGCATAAAGATGTGGCACATAGATTCAATGGCATAGTACTTAGCTAGAGAAAGGAACAAAATAATGCCATTTGCAGCAACATGGATGCAACTAGAGTTTATTATGTTAAGTAAAGTAAGTCAGAAAGAAAAATACAAATACTAATAGTAAGGACTGTGATGACAAAAATTTCATGGTCTAAAGGTATTGAGATCATACAGAGACTGTTCTCTTAATACTGTGAAATTATGTTAGAAACCAATATCAAAAAAGATATTTGAAAATAAACCACATACTATCAAGTGCATTGTGACATTTACCAAGAGAGATCTTTGGCTTAGCCATTGAAAGCCTCAATGAAGTCAGAAAACAAAAAACACAGAGGGTGATTGCAGAGAAGAAAGGAGTTAAATGAGAAATTAATATCAAAATAAGAAATTAATATCAAAGATACTTTTAAAAAGCCCATGTATTTGGAAATTAAGTGACCTCTTTTAAATGATGGGTGTATCTAAGAAGCTGTAACAAGGAAAATTGGAAAATATTTGTAACAGAATATAAATGAAAAAAGACTGTGCCAGAATTTGTTGCATGCAGCTGAAGCTGCTGTTTTGGATTTTGTTTTGTAGGGTCATTTTCTTCTTCCTTCTTTTATTCTCTTCTGATTTGATGACTGTGTTTAGTGCTGTGCTTGGATTTTTTTCTCTTTTGTATGTATATCTTTTATAGTTTTTTGGCTCAAGGTTACCATGAGGTTTTGATATAGCAATCTCTCTATATACACACACACACACACACGATTGTTTAAGTTGCTGATCTCTTAATTTCAAATGCATTTCAAATATTCTGAATTTGTACTTTCCACCTCTCACAGTTACTAGTTTATATATTATATTTGTGTGAGGGTAGTTTCCTTCATTATATGTTTGATTTATCCAGTGAGCTTTCCCATTTTGTAATTTTAGTGTTTCTAATTGTTGCCTTCTCTTTTTCATGTAGAGCAGTTTGTTTAGCATTTGATTTGGTGGTGCTGAATTCTTTTAGTTTTTGCTTATCTGTATAGTTTTGATTGCTCAGACCAATCTGAACAAGGCCTTTGCTGGGTAGGGTATTTTTTCATTGTAGTTTCTTCCCTTTCATCACTTTAAATATACCATGCCACTCAATTCTGGCCAGTACAATTTCTCCTGAAAAATCAGCTGATAGTCTTATAGGGATTCCCTTGTTGGTTGGTTGTTGCTTTTCCTTCATTGCTTTTAATGTTTTTGCTTTGGTCTTTAATTTTTATTGGTTTTATTACTGTGTTTCTGGGCCTCTACCTCCTTGGGTTAATCCTGTATGGGACTTTGTGCTCCCTGGACTTTGTTGACTGTTTTTTTTTCCCCCAAGTTAGGGACGTTTTCAGCTATTGTCTCTTCAAATATTTTTTAGGCCCTTTCTCTCCTCCTTCTGGGATCCCTATTATGTTATTGGTGTATTTGACAGAGCCCCAGAAGTATCTTAAATTGTCCTTTTTTTCTTTTCATTCTGTTTTCTTTATTCTCTTCCATAGCAGTAGTTTCCAGCAGTCTTCAAGTTTACTTATCCGTTCATCTGCCTCATTTATTTTGCTGTTGAATCTTTCTCGTGTATTTTCAGTTCAGTTGTTGTATTCTTCATCTACTTTGATTGTTCTTGGTATTTTCTGTCTCTTCTGTAAACTTCTTGGACCTTCCTGCTCTGTGCATCCATTACTCTTAACTCCTTCCTAGGATAGATAGACTGCCTGTCTTTATGCCATTAGTTGTCATTTTGGTTGTCTTTCTTTTTCCTTCCTCTGGAACATATTCCTCTGCCACCACATTTTGTCTAAATTTCCATTTGTATTTTTATGTATGTGGAAGTCTTGGAGAAGTTTCCTCCAATACGGGATGCCCTGTGTCCAAGCAGTGCATTTCCCTCTTATTACCCAAGATCCAGCTGGTGCCAAGGTCGGTTCTGGCCTGTGTTTGCAGACTCAGTTCCATAGGTGCTGTATGGTAGTTTTCTTGCTTCTCGTGTCTGCCCTCTGGTGGGTGAATCTGGTCTAGAGTCCTGTACAGGCTTTCTGGTGAGAGGCCAGTGTCTGCCCCCTGGTGGGTGAGCCTGTTCTAGAGGCTTGTGAAGGCTTCCTAATGGGAGAGGCTGTTGCTTGCCCACTGGTGAATGGAGCTGGTTCTTGGTTCTCTGGTGGGCAGGGTTGTGTCAAGGGCCATGTCTGTAGGTGACCATGGGCTCAGAAAGTCTTTAGGCAGCCTCTCTGCTAACGAGTGGGCAATACTTTGGCCACCTGATGTGAAGAACTGACTCATTGGAAAAGACCCTGATACTGGGAAAGATACTCGATGGACATGAGTTTGAGTAAGCTCTGGGAGTTGGTGATGGACAGGGAGGCCTGGCATGCTGCAGTCCATGCAGTTGCAGAGTCCGACACAACTGAGCAACTGAACTGAACTGTGACTGCTAACGAGTGGGGCTGTGTTCCTGCCCTGTGGATTGTTTGGCCTGAGGCTCTCCAAGCCTACAGGCTGTTGGGCAGGGCATGGTCTTGCTGCTAATTACCCACGTAAGATGTCTGCCTCTAATGAGAATTCAAGTAGAGAAACACTCCCCAGTATTACCACTGCCAGCTTTTAGGACACTAGAGAGAGCCACAGCTGCCCCATGCCTCCACAAGACACCCTCCAAGACCAGCAGGTAGGGCCAGCCCAGTCCCCTTTGAAGTCCTTGCTTTTGCTCTGGGTCCCTGTTCTCATAGGACTTTGTGTGCACCCTCCACGTATGGAGTCTGTCCCCCAGTCCTGTGGATCTCCTATAATCAGCCCCTTTTCTGGGAAAGTCAAATGCTTTGGAGGCTCCTCCTCTCAATACCAGACCCCTGCACTGGGGAGCCTGGCATGGGGCTCAGAACACTCTCTCCTGTGCGAGAACTTCTGTGATAGAATTATTCTCCAGTTTGGGGGTCAGGATATGGACTTTGATTATATCACAAGTGTGATTCCTAACATTTTGTTGGCCTTCTTTTTGACTTTGGATATAGAAGATCTTTTTCGAAAGGTTCCAATCTTTTTATACATGATTGTTTAGCAATTAGTTGTGATTTTGGTGTTCTTGTGAGAGGAGGTAGGCTCAAGTTCGGTTTTCTCCAAGGTCGGTCTTGTCTTCAGTCATGTACGTAATACCTGGCTTTTATTTAATTCTAGGTTAAAATATAAGAACTGTAGCAAAGACTTTACTAGGGAAAGTTGAACATGAAATGTATTATTAGATTTGATAATATTTTATCAATGTCAACTTCTTTGGGACTATAGTGTTACAGTTTTATGCAAGAGAATGTCCATATTCTTCAAAGATATGTGTTTAAATAATTAAGGGTAGAATGTTGTTATGTCTGCAGTTTACTTTTACATGGTTCAGCAAAGAAGAAAAACTATGTATATGTGGTGCATAGAGACACATAAAATTAGTGTAGAAAATACTAACAATTGGTAAAGGATGTCAATTTTGCTGTAAGTTTGAAATTTTTCAAAATTAAAATGGAGTGAAAGCCAACAGCATTGAACAGTGTATCATTTAAAGATGCATATATGTGTGACAAGGCTGTATAATAAAATAGAAAGAAAAATAAAATTTATGATTGTTCTTTTTGGGTGAAGAAAGGAATTTAGAGAAGAAATTTAGAAGAAGGAATTTAAAAGCCAACATAGCTCATTTCGTGTGTTGGTAACACTGATTTGTGCCATGGATTCATGAGTGCTTTTTTTATTTTTACTATGACTTGTGGCTTACATATATGTGATGTGTTATTTTGCATATAGCAGATGTTATATTAAAATGAAGAGATTGAATTGGCTGAATTAACTGTGCCATGCAAAAAGGAGAAATATTTCATGACACACTGTATCTCGGAGGGAGAATTTTTTAAAGGGATAGGAAGAGGAGAACACCTGTGTGATTTTCTCTGACCCGATGTCCCAGACTTATTTGACCAAGGAAACTCTTTTCATATAACATACCTTGAAGTACTGGAAAAGGAAATGGCAACCCACTCCAGTATTCTTGCCTGGAAAAATCCCATGGACAGAGGAGCCTGGTGGGCTGCTGTCCATGACTTAGCAACTAAACCACCACAAGTACTATTGAATTAATGGTCTCAAGAGTCCTTTTGGGAAAAAAGAATACAAGTGAACTTATTTAAAAAACAGAAGTAGAGTCATAGATGTAGTAAACAAACGTATGGTTACCAGGGAATAAGAGGGAGAAGGGATAAATTGGAATATTGGGATTAGCATATACATACTACTATATATATAACATATTAACTAAAAAAAGAGTGGATAAATGTATATGTATAACTGATTCACTTTGTTATACACCTGAAACTAACAACACTGTAAGTCAACTCGATTTTTTTTTTTTTAAGCCTTTTTGGGAAAAGATACTTAAACAGGACTAACAAGAATTTAGCCTGTTGATAGAAACAAACTATTTCTTAATATAAATACTATCTGTCTAGTTAATGAAAATATTTCAACCTTGATTTTAGGAAGACAGTTAGCTTCTTATTAACCAGCCGTGTTCCATCCTGAATAATTGTGAAATGATTTTTTTTCCTTTTTATGAAATAGTTACAAGAAGTTATTAGTCTTTGGATTTTAACTTTTTCTACAACTAGACTGTACTGTCTTCAGAGTGAAATCTTGAGTAACCCAGAGTCCTATGTTATTATTATTAATTATGTTATTGTCCATTCGTGTTTAGGCAGGGCCTTCATTAGTATAGTGGTGAGGATGGACTAGCTGTTGCTACAGCAGTAAATCCGTATCATAGTCTTAGTACTTAGCACTTCTTGTCCTAACCACCTGGGACAAAGGGCTTTGTTCCCTGTAGTCACTCAGGGGTCTTTGCTGATGGAATTTTTACTGTTTTCTAGTTGCTCTATTTGGGACATTGAGCCTCCTCACTCCCTGTATCAGGTTAAACCAGATGAGCAGAATTGCCCTGGGAACTTGAGCCTGGAAGTGACCGACATTACGTCTAATCATAGTACATTGGCCAGAACTAGTCATGTGGTCCTGTCTACTGGAAGGGATTTGGGAAATACAGGGCAGCAACTGGTCTCTGCCATAGATGATAATACTGGGACTAAATTGGAATCGTGGGAAGCTTGACAAAGATAATTTATGTAGGCATGTTCGCCTACCTGCTTATTCATAGTGGGAGTTTTATCTTTAACCTACCTCTAAGATGTTGAAGATCACAAATAAAAAGTTTTTTAAGAAATAGTGTCACTCATTTGGGGGTAGTCTATACAGATCTTTTCCCCTTGGGGTTGAAGGTAGATAATTGGGATATGGTATGTAAATGAATCAACAAAAGCAGCTAAAGGAGGAGTTATTTACATAAAATTATACATTAATATTTTTCTATCATCTCTCCCTCATGGTAGCATGAAAACATTCCTTTTGAAGACAAGATTGCATCAGTTAAAGTGGTAAGTTCATAAAATAGTAAGCTCAGTGTTATGATGTTGAAACTATGTGTTGGTTAATTTACATGTACATGTAGTGTATTGAGAGAAGACAGGTAGGGTAAGATCATGTAATGCACGCACTGTTTTGTGTAATAGAAAATTTGGTCTCTTAGATTTTTATCCAGGAAAAAGTATGTTAATTTGAAACCAGTGTGTATTCAGGATTACTCTTCATAAGAGAACATTATATGAATTTTCTGAATTCCCAGTGCCTTCTAGGTCCTGAGAATACAGATGGGGGTCAAGACAGCAGTGTCCTAGATCTAATGGAGCTTGCAAGTCATTATAGTTTTCTGTGAGCATTTAAACATGGGATTAAGTGTTAAAGTGTTAGTCGCTCAGTTGTGTCTGCCTCTTTGCGACCCAATGGACTGTGTAGCCCACCAGGCTCCTCTGTCCATGGAATTCTCTAGGAAAAAATCCTGGGTTTCCATTCCTTTCTCCAGGGGATCTTCCCAACCCAGGGATCGAACCCAGGTCTTCTGCATTGCAGACAGATTCTTTACTGTCTGAGCCACCAGGGAAGCTAAGGATGGCAAAAAGGGAAAAGTAGGACATTATAAGTGTGTAGAACAGGGAATTAAAAGTAGTTTTCCTCCTTGAGGAAGTGATGCTTTACCAGAGGCCTCAAGGGTAAGTAGGAGATAGGTAGACTGAGGGGGAGAGCTTGGGAACATTATAGGTGGAAGGAACAGGAACAAAGCCCTGGAGAAAAAGGAACAGGTAGAGCATTCCAAGAGCCGAAGGAAAACCAAAAGTATGCTTAGAACAAGAGGGAAGGTGGCAGAAAAAAGGCAGACTATCTAGGCTGAGGCCAGACTGCAACTTCTTGGAATTCTAAGGATTTTGAAACTTATCCTCAGGGCAATTGATTGAAAAATCTTAAATACTTAAGCGGGGATGTGGCAAGATCAGATTTTAAATTTTAAACATTAGTCTGTTGAAAATGGGTGGAAATATTCTAGAGAATAGCAAAAGTGGACATACAGAGAACTATTGTGAGACTCGCCAAATTGGCATGAGAGATGAAGATATTGTAGATAAGGTAGTGTTTTACTTTTAACTACTCTGTAAGAGACGTGTTAAAGTTTGTTTTGAATGGTGGACATAGTATTTTCTTTGACTTCTTTTCTTACATTTCTCTCAGGATTTTCTGTGGCATCCAGAGGTTAATGGTTCTATGAAACAGTGTATCAAAGTGTGGACTGAGGTCTGTATTTGAAAATATGGCCTTGCTGGTTTTGAGCAGTCAAATTTTGAAAGCTCATTCTCCTACACTCACCTGTCCTACTCTCCTCTACTTTATGCCAACCTTCTTGATTTTGACCATGCTAGATTAATTGTCACTTTACAGAGAAAACAAAGTTTTGATCCAGTGTCTCTGGACATTACCATTCTAACCCTGTGGTGATTAGGCTTATACCACACTTTACTGATATAAAACTTTGATTTAAAGCTTTCTGTTACTGTTGCGCGTGCATGCATGCTCAGTCATGGTCAGCTCTTTGCAACCCTGTGGACTGTAGCCTGCTCGGCTCCGCTGTCCTTGGAATTTTCCAGGGAAGAAATACTGGAGTAGGTTGCCATAGCTCAGTTAATTCAAACTCAGATAATCTTTCTATCACAATACACATTTTCTTGAGCATTTTTACACTTTTTTCTTCAAACTTATGTCCTGATACTTCTGAAAAAAAAATTTTTTTTAATATCCTTATTCCCTTTTATTATTATATTTGTGACCTAAAAGTCAAGCCTGGTGTGTTTTGGCTCATAATGTTTGGAGATAAACTAGATAGAAGACAAGAGTGCTGTTAACCTCAGAAAACCCCTAACTTCTCACAAGTCCACTTTAGAATTCCCACAATGTCTCCATACATCTCCTTGTCAGTCCTTTAATTAAACCTGTGTCCTTTCCCAGAGGTATTTGCATTGGGGATGGATACAACAATATTCNTAACTTCTCACAAGTCCACTTTAGAATTCCCACAATGTCTCCATACATCTCCTTGTCAGTCCTTTAATTAAACCTGTGTCCTTTCCCAGAGGTATTTGCATTGGGGATGGATACAACAATATTCGACTTTGTTGGCCTTGTTTTGCTTAATTACTTGTGTTGCAATGGTATTTTTCTTTGCTTCTTTTCATAATAAGTATTTTAATACGGCAACTGTAACACATTAAATAGAATTTTGTAGGATCCAGTGAGAACCTAGTCAACATTTTTAACTTTGCTTGAGAAAATGTTTAAGTTTTCAAAAAACGAACATACACACAATTTTTAGAATTCAACTTTCTGGAAAATTTGGATCTCACTTAATTTTGTTTTGTTTTTATTAATATGTTTTTAAATGTCCAGAAATAAGAATAATGTTATGTGTATATTTCAGATGATTTAAACATGAGATTTATATTTATGCTGAACCTGAAAGTATATCCATTAAAGTTGTAGAAATTCACAGTTAAACAACGTCAGTGTAATATAATTTAGAATTCAGGCAAGATCACAATAACCTTTGTTATGACTAAGCTGAAGATATATTGCATATTCAGATATTCTGTTCTTATAATTTGCTAGAACTTGATTTTGGAGCTTTAGGTTCTGTTGTAAAACTCCTTTTGATTCTTGGGGGAGAGGAAATACTCAGCTTATTGGATAAATGGTCATGTAATTACCTGAGATTGATTAGTTGACTGGTTTTAATTATTCAAGGAGTATGTTTGTATCCATATATTCATGTTTCCATAGTAAGCTGCTGAATCCTGAGAATACATATTTTTATTATGTCTGTACTATAACTAGCTTTGTTCTTGGTATTAGGAATGTGGCTAGATATTAGCTCCAGTCTCAGCCCTTAAGGAGTATGCAATCTAAAAGATAGACTAGACTTTCTGATGAATGATGACATGATAATATGAAGGGTAACAATAGACTTGGCCACAGAAAACTATGAAAGCACCATGGACAGAGGCACTTAGGATGAGAGTTGTTTAGAGTATAGGTGAAGATCTAAGAAAGCTTTATGGAGGAGATAAGAACAACATTGGATTAGAAAGATATGAACTGAAATAACCTTACAGATACCTATGTTGAATTTACAAAACTCCAACAGATATTGATAAATCATGTCATTTGAAGCAACTTGAATGGAAATAATTCAATAGACAGCAAGTGTAGATTAAAGAAGAGAATGTGGGAATGAAACAGAAAAGATTCTGAGAGAAGGTGATAAAAGAGGTAAAGCAACAAAAGCAGAATAACTGTAATATAACACACAGGGAAGGAAGGAGCTTTAAAAGTGGACAATAGTGTCACTTTAGGAAGCATATAGGATAGACTGAAACTACAGGACTTGGCAATTCAGAATACATTAATAGGCTCTGAGGGAGGTTTTAATGGATTCAGTTCAGTTCAGTCGCTCAGTCGTGTCCGACTCTTTGCAACCCCATGAATCACAGCATGCCAGG
>SJYV01005320.1:0-17006 GCA_006410875.1 Neotragus pygmaeus | reverse complement strand
CCCATAGGGAGAGGTTAAATTGTGCTGTGTATTGCAGCATGATTTTCATTGATTTGTTTAGTTTTTCTTTTTTCCTGAACTCTGAAAGATACAGACTTTAAATTTCATTGTTCATCATCTGTAGGAATAAAGAAATTTTCTTAAATGATTATAATGGTGTTATCAGACAAAAAATTAGCAATAATTGCCTCATTATCTAATTCTTACTCTAATTTAACTAATAAGGTCTGTTTACCAAATTTGCCTAATTGAATTGTATTGGTTGAATAAATTATCTTATATAACTGTTTGGCACTTAAAAAACTGAAGTATAATTGACAACATTTTATTATTTTCAGGTGTACAACATAATGATTTCCTGTATGTTTACAGTGCAGAATTATCACCACAATAAGTCTGACTAACATCTGTCACCTTATTTATCACGTTATTTTTCTTTTGATGAGAACTTTTAAGGTCTGTTCTCTCAGCAACTTTCAAGTTTGCAATATAGGATTATTAATTGCCGCCAGTGTTGTTCATGACATTCCATGACGTTTATAACTGAGAGTTTGTACCTTTTGACCTCTTTCACTCATTTCACCTACTTTGCACTCCCTCCCTCTGGCAACCACCAGTGTATTTTCTGTATGAGTTCTGTTTTTTGTTTGTATTTTAGGTTACATTATTTGTCTTTCTCTGACTTATTTCACTTAGCATGATGCCCTGAAGGTTCATTCATGGTGTCACAAGTGGCAAGATTTCATTCTTTTTAATGATTGAGAATAATATTGTGATACAATTATGTGTGTGTCTATAGACACATTGTTTCTATATCTGGCTGTAATAAATAATGTTGCAGTTAATGAGGGTGCATATATTTTTCTCAGTTAATATTTTTGTTTTCTTTGGGTAAATACCCAGAAGTGGGATTTCTGAATCCTATGGTAGTTCTGTTTTTAATTTTGGGGGGAACCTCCACACCATTTTATAGCTTACTTAACTTGTAGTGATAATCATCAATCTCCAGAGGCCTTTATATTATTAGTAGCTTACAGTTTGTGAATAGAAAGTATTGCCTAAGCACATAGGAAAGGACAAGTTTTTTTGAAAGTTGTACTTCCTGTTTTAAGTTCATTTTGGTTAAAAATGTTTCAGGTAAACTCTAGATATTAGACTTGTGCCTTATTCATTGAAAGTAATGTTGTAATGAAGCTGATTGTCAGTTCTCTAGAAATCGTGTATTGGACGGAATTCTTCATTTGGAGGGACTAGTTCCATATATTGGAGAAGGAAATGGCAACCTACTCCAGTGTTCTTGCCTGGAGAATCCCAGGGATGGGGGAGCCTGGTGGGCCACCATCTATGGGATCACTCAGAGTCGGACACGACTGAAGCGAGTTAGCAGCAGCAGCAGTTCCGTATATGGCATGCATGTTGTTTTTCAGTCTTACAGAGCTTCCGGCTAAGAACTATCTCAGGTTTTTTATTGACAATTCAATCCAATAGAGAGTTCACAACTGAATTTATATTTCTGTCACATAAATTGATACCATCCAGTCATTAAAGGAGATTTAGTTAGACTCCTTTTGTTTTAGAAAGATTATGTTGTTGTTCAATTTCTAAGTCATGTCCAACTCTGTTCAACTCTATGGACTGCAGCACACTGGGCTCCCCTGTCCTTCACTGTCTCCTGGAGTTTGCTCTAACTCATGTCCATTGAGTCGGTGACACACATACCATATGCTGCTGCTAAGTCACTTCAGTCATGTCTGACTCTGTGCGACTCCATAGATGGCAGTCCCCCAGGCTCTGCCATCCCTGGGATTCTCCAGGCAAGAACACTGGAGTGGGTTGCCATTTCCTTCTCCAATGCATGAAAGTGAAAAGTGAAAGTGAAGTTGCTCAGTTGTGTCCAACTCTTGGCGACCCCATGGACTGCAGCCCACCAGGCTCCTCCATCCATGGGATTTTCCAGGCAAGAGTACTGGAGTGGGTTGCCATTGCCTTCTCCTACATACCATATACTGGAATGGAAAAATATTTTTTTTTAAATAAAAGTGAATTCTGTCTTCTATTTCCCAAGTTGAGTGAGAGGATGGAATTAAAATGAGACGTATGTGTTTATATTTTGGCTACAGTGGATCTTTGTTGCTGCATGTGGGCTTTCTGTAGTTACGGTGGTTCTGTTTGTGGCTGTGTTGTGGTGGCTTCTCATTGAGCACAGACTGTAGATGTATGGGCATCAGTAGTTGCAGTATGTGGGCTCAGTAGTTGTGGTTCATAGGCTCTAGAGCACAAGCTCAGTAGTTGTGGTGCATGGGCTTTGTGGCTCCTTAATATATGGAATCTTCCGGGACCCGGGCTCAAACTGATGTCTCTTGCATTACAAGGCAGATTCTTAACCACCACAGAAGCCCTTAATTTGAAGTTTTAGTGCACCAAATCATTGTATATTAACTATGAAAGAAATTTCATTTGCTTTATATATAGTCTAAAATTCAAAAGGTGTTAACTGAATTTCTTTTTTCTAAAAATTTGATTTATAATATTGTGTTAATTTCAGATACACAGCATGGTGATTCAATTTTTTTTCTTAGATTATATTCTATTATAGGTTATTGCAAGATCCTGGGTATAATTCCCTGAGCTTTACAGTAATCCTTGTTGCTTATCTACNTTGATTTATAATATTGTGTTAATTTCAGATACACAGCATGGTGATTCAATTTTTTTTCTTAGATTATATTCTATTATAGGTTATTGCAAGATCCTGGGTATAATTCCCTGAGCTTTACAGTAATCCTTGTTGCTTATCTACGTACAGTAGTTCTTAAAATTTTTTTTTAAGTTGTTTTGGCTGAGATGAGCCTTTGGTGCTGCACTTGGGCTTTCTCTAGGTGCAATGTTTGGACTTCTCACTGTGGTGGCTTTTCTTGTTGAAGAGCATGTGCTCTTGGGCACGTGGGCTTCTGTAGTTGTGTATGGGCTTAGTTGCCCAGCAGCATGTGGAACCTTCCCAGACCAGGTATTGAACCTATGTTCCCTGCATTGGCAGGTGGATTTTTTTTTACCATGGGATCATCAGGGGAGTCCTGTATAGTAGTTTGTATTTGTTAATCCTGTACTCTTAATTTGTTCCTTCCCCCTTCCCTTTGATAACCATAAGTTTGATTTTTACATCTGTTTCCATTTTGTATATAGATTCACTTGTATTATTTTTTAGACTGCACATATAAGTTTATCATATAGAATTTGTCTTTCTATCTGGCTTATTTCACTAAGGCTGATATTTTCCAGGTCTGTCCGTGTTGCTACAAATGGCAATATTTCCTTCTTTTTTTATGATTGGGTAATCTGTCACATATTCTTAAGCCAGTTGTCTGTTGATGGGCACTTGAGTCCATGTCTTGGCTGTAGTGCTGCTGCGAATGTTGGGGTGCATGTATCTTTTCAAATCTTTAAAATTTTTATTTTTTCCAGATGTATATATACCCAAGAGTGGAATTGCTAGATCATATGGTAACTATGTCTTTAAGTTTTTAAAGGAATCTCCAAACTGTTTTCTAGTCACTACACCAGTTTACATTCCCACTAACAGTGTATGAGGGATCCCTTTTCTCCACACACTCTCCAGCAATTTTTATTTGTAGACTTTTTGATGTTGGCCATTCTTATTGGTGTGAGGTGATACCTCATTGTGGTTTTGATTTGTATTTCTCTAGTAATTGCTGATGTTGAGCATCTTTTCATGTGCTTGTTGACCATATACATCTTCTTTGGAGAAGTGTCTGTTTAGATCTTCTGCTCAGTATTTGGATGGGGTGGCTTGTTTGACAGAGTTGTATAAGCTGTTTGGAAATTAATCCCTTGTTAGTTGCATCAGTTGTAAATCTTTTTTCCCATTCCTAGGTTGTCTTTTTGCTTTAGGATTTCCTTTGCTGTGCAAAACCTTTAAGTTTGATTAGAGTCCTGTGATTTTTTTTTTTTTAATTTTTGCTTTTGTTTCTTTTGCTGTGGGAGACTGATCTGAGAAAAAATTATGATTTGTGTCAAAGAATGTTCTGCCTATGTTCTTTTCTAGGAGTTTAGTCTTCCTGATAAATTCAGAACAAGACAAGGATGCTCATTCTTATTGCCTCTGTTTAGCATAGTGTTGGAAGTCCTAGCCACAGCAATCAGATAAGAAAAGAAATGACATGATAGTCTATGTATACAGAATCCTAAAGTCTCCAATGAAAAACTGTATTAGAACTAATAAATAATTTCAGCAAGGTAATGGGATTTAAGACTAATACACTGAAATCTGTTGAACATCTGTACACTAATAATGAACTGTCAGAAAAAAAATCCTGTTTAAAGTTGCATCAGAAAACTTAAAATACCCAGGAAAAGATATAATGAAGGAGGTGAAAGACCTATATGCCAAAAACTATAAACCCTAAGGACAGAAATTGAAGATGATTCAAAGAATTGAAAAGATACTCTGTGCTCTTGAATTGGAAACTTAATATTGTTAAAATGGCCATACTCCCCAAAGCAATCTACAGATTTAGTGTAATCCCTATCAAAACACCGAAGATGTTTTCCACAGAACTAGAATGCTGGAAGAAGCACAAGCTGGAATCAAGATTGCCGGGAGAAATATCAATAACCTCAGATATGCAGACGANGATGCTGGGAGGGATTGGGGGGAGGAGGAAAAGGGGATGACAGAGGATGAAATGGCTGGATGGCATCACCGACTCGATGGACGTGAGTTTGAGTGAACTCCGGGAGTTGGTGATGGACAGGGAGGCCAGGCGTGCTGCAATTCATGGGGTCGCAAAGAGTTGGACACGAATGATCTACTGAACTGAACTGACTGAGAATAAATAATCCTAAAATTTATGGGACCACAAAAGACCCGAAATTGCCAAAGCCATCCTGAGGAAAAAGAATAAAGCTTGGAGGTGTAACCTTTCCAGACTTAAGACTATACTATAGAGCTGCAGTAGTCGGAACAGTATTCTACTGGCACAAAAACACATACAAGATAGATCTGTGGGAGTGAATAGAGAGCCAAGAAATAAACTCATGCATCTACAGTTAATTATTATCTACAACAAAGGAGATAAGAATATACATTGGAGAAAAGCCAGTCTCTTCAAGTGGTGTTGGGAAAGCTGGACAGCTGTGTGTGAAACAATGAAATTAACATTCTCTCACATCATATATACAAATAAACTCAAAATGTAAGCTCTAAATATAAGACATGACCCTATAAAACTTAAAGGGAACATAGTCTAAATTTCTTCTCCTGAGTTATCTAATTCCCTTCCTGAGGTCATCACTGATAATATTTCTGGTGTATTTGTCTGTAAGTGATATAATCCTATAAAAACACGAGTGCACTTATAGTATAAAGCAGCTGGCTTTCTTTTTTATTTGTTTTATCACAACCAAGTTTAGTTTTTTTTCTTTTTTAGATCCTGTAGAACTTTCTGTTTCCTTCTAAGGTTTATTTCATCGGATGAAATTGTAACTTGATCATTTTCATCAGTGAATTTGAAAATGGAATTAGGAATGGATCAGTTTTTTAGTATTAGTTGTCTGCTGTGAGTACTATGTGAATACTTTAAATTCCTAATAGTTTTTGCAGTTTATAAAATTTTTTTCTATGCTAGTTATTTGAACTCAACTCTGTAAGGCAATGGTGAGTTCTCAAAGAGAAGTCAGAACTACTAATGCTTCTCAGGTTCTAGTGGTAAAGAACTCCCTTGCCAGTGCAGGTTAGGTATAAGAGATTCTGGTTCGATCCCTGGGTCAGGAAGATCCCCTGGAGGGGAGGACATGACACTCCCACTCCAGTATTCCTACCTGGAAAATCCCATGGACAGAGGAGCCTAGCGGGGTGCAGCCCATGGGGATGCAAAGAGTTGGACACAACTGAAGCAACTTAGCACAAAAGATACTACCAGGCTTTTTTTCTATATTGACTTATGCAGTTCTGGTATAAAAGGCAGTAATGGATAAAAATGCTGACTCCTTAACATGATTCAAGGCAGTGGCACCAGCTGTGTTAGTGGTCAGTTTATATTTACTGTCTCCTTACACTGGTAGCTAAAGTGAAGAAAGCTTTAAGTATGGCATTAGCAAGCAGTAAAAATAATTTATTTAAATGTTAATTGTTGAATGTTGGTTTTTAAATACCGTGTAGTATACTGTGGACAGAATTGTGTCCCTGTGAAATTCGTATGTTGAAACAGTGTAATGACATTTGAAGATGGGGCTTTTGGGAGATCATTAGGTTTAGATGAAATCGTGAAAGTAGAGCCTTCGTAGTGGGATTAGTGTCTTTACAGGAAGAGACATCAGAGAGCTTCCTGTCTCTTCTGTGCCCCATTAGGAAGCAGGAGGAAGGTGACTGCTGGCAAGCCAGAGGGGAACCCTCACTGGGCTTTGGACGGTGCTCGTACCCTGCTTTCAGATTTTCAGCTCCATAACTGTGGGAAAATGAATTTCTGTTGTTTAAGTCTTTCAGTCTGTGGTAGTTATGGCAGCCTGAGCAGACAGATACATACTGTGTAATGAAAGGAGAAGTATGGATAAAGCAGTTTTTACCACTTAGGAAAGTATGGCATTTCTCTTGATGGAAAATTATGTAATGACTATACTCACTTTTTCCCATGGAACCCATTTTTTACATGAAAGAATGACAGGCTGTTCATAGAAATGTGTGGCAAGTATAGGGGGCAGGGGCCTAAATTAACCATCAGGAATGAAAGAGGGGCTATCACTACAGAGTTTACAGACATTAAATGACAATGAGGGAATACTAGGAAAACTCTGTGCCCTAAAATTTGATAGCTTGAGTGAAAATGATCAATTCCAGTGACAACACAAACTACTAAAACCTACTCAAGAAGAAATAGATAACCTGAATAGTCCATATGTTTGAAAGAAACACATTTTTTTCTTAGTTAAAAATCCTTTCAAAAGAGGAAACTTGAGATTCAGATGGTTTTACAGGTGAAATTTATGAAACATTTCAGGAGGATATAATACATTAGACTTTACTGGTGGTCCAGTGATGAAGACTGCTCTTCCACTGCAGAGGGCATGGGCTTAATCACTGGTTGGGGAACTAAGGTCTAAGATTTAATTGGCCAGCAGCCAATTTAAAAAAAAAAAGAGGGAATGATATAGGTTTCATAGTCTTCCAGGAAATGTTAGAAGAAACGCTTTCCACCTCAGTATAAAAGGCTTAATATAAAACCAAATACAAGAAAGTAAAATGTATCAGTACACCTTGCAAACACAGCTGCAAAAGTCACAAAATATTAGTGATTCACATATAGCCAATTATAAAATAGTAAGTCATGACTAAATGGGATTTATTCTGGAAATGAAAGGCTGTTCAACATCTGAAAATCAGTTAGGGGTAATTTATGATATTAATAGACTAGTCTTTGTAGAGGTTAGTCATTTGATACAGTTTTTCATACTTTCCTGCTAAAAATTCTTAGAAACTGTGTTCTGGCATGCCATGGAAGGAATGGAAGGGATTTTCTTTTATCTTGAAATGTGTGCATGCTCAGTCATGTCCGACTCTTTGCGACCCTATGGATTGTAGCCCACCAGGCTCCTCTGTCCATGGGATTTTCCAGGCAGGAATACTGGAGTGGGTTGCCGTTTCCTTCTCCAGGGGATCTTCCCAACCCAGGGATCAAACTCCTGTCTCTTGCATCTTGTGCATTGGTAGATGGATTCTTTACCATTGGCGTCACCTAGGAAGCACCATTCACTCATGAGTGGCAACTGTAAAAGTTTATGACTAATGTCATATTTGGGCTTCCCTGGTGGCTCAGACAGTAAAGAATCAGCCTGCAGTGCAGGAGACCTGTGTTCGATCCCTAGGTCAGGAAGGTCCCTGGAGAAGGAAATGGCAGTCTACTCCAGTATTCTTGCCTGGAAAATCCCATGTACCAAGGAGCCAGGCAGGGCTACAATCCTTGGAGTCATGAAGAGTCAGACACAACTGAGTGTCATAACACAATGTCATATTTAATGGTACATACTTTGATGGTGAAAGACAGTGCTTTTGCCCTTAAAATTTAGAACAATGCAATAAGACAGGAAAAAAAAAGTTCAGAGGACTTTCAGAACAGAAAGGAAGAAATAAAATTGCCTCTTTTTGCAAATGACTTGATTGTCTATGCAGAAATCCCCAAGACATCTGCAGGAAAGCTTCTAGAACTAGTGAGTTTAGCAAGATTTCAGCATATATAGACAATTTATACAATTAGTTGTGTTTCTGTATACCAGCAATGAAATTATGTCAAAACTGGTTAACATTTAAGTACACCAAAAAAAAAAAAGATGTAAGTTTGGCAAAATGTGTGCAGGATCTCTGAGCTGAAAAGTGTAAAACACTGATGAAAGAAATTAAAGAAGGTCCAATTATAGAGAATTTACCTGTTTGTGGTTTTGAAGACTATAAGCATGAAGATGTAATTTCTTCTCAGACTGATGCACCAGATCAGAATCCCAAAAACATTTTTTGTAGATAACGATAAGCTGCTTTTAGAAAATCATAGAATGGCAAAGAAACACAGATTGCTAAAAGGCTTTTGCTAAAGAACAACATCGTTGGAGAGTCTGATATGAAATTTAGCTAATTTCAAGGCGTTCTTTACAGTTAGAGTAATCAGGGTGTCAAGGTAGACCTCTGGAAAATGCAAAAGGCTGTTCAGTAGAAAAAAGTCTTTTTTTGTCATTGGATACAGAATAATTGAGAAATGTACAACAAATAGAAAAATTTTGTAGCCTTGACTTTGATAGAGACTTCTTAGATATAATCAGAAGCACAAAATCAATTGGTAAATTTGATTTAGTTAACATGGAAACTTCTACTCTGAAAGAAATGGAGAGAAGAAAAGTGTTAGATTGACAGAAAATACTTGCAGATCACATATCTCATAAAGATTTTGTTTGTAGATTGTTGAAACTCTCTAGAAACTCAGCACTAAGAAAACAGCCCCAGGGAATCCCATTGAAGTCCAGTGATTATGGCTCCCTGCTCTCAGTGCCAAGGGCCTGGGTTAAATCCCTGGTTGAGGAACTAAGATCCCACAAGCCATCAAGTGGGGCCAAAAAATAAAAGAAGGAAAGAAAACAATCCACTTAACAGTAGTAGGCAAAAGATTTGAGCAGAAGCTCTGCTGAAAAGATTTGACTGACAAGTAAGTACCTGAAAAGACTTCTACATCATTAGTCTCTAGGGAAATGCAAATTAAACCTCAGCAAGATGCTACTTCTTGGGACTTCCTGCTGGCCCAGTGGTTAAGAATCTTCTTGACAATGCAGGAGATACATGGGTTCGATCCCTGATCCCGAAAGATCCTATATGCAGCAGAGCAACCAAGGCCAAGCACCACCTCTCTTGAGGCTGTGCTCTGGAGCTTGGGAGCTGCAACTACTCAAGTGGTCCATGTACCCTGGGACCAGTGCTGCGCAACAAGAGGAGCCACTGCAGTGAGAAGCCTGCGTGCCATAGAGTAGCCCCTGCTCACCATAACTACCGGGAAGCTTGCACAGCAGTGAATACCCAGCACAACCAGAAGTAACCAAAATCATCTACGTAGTTTTACTTATATGCCTACTTAGTTGCTAAGTCATGTTTGTGTCTTTGCACCCCTCATGGACTGTAGTCCACCAGGCTCCTTTGTCCGTGGGATTTTACAGGCAAGACTGGAGTGGGTTTTCAGTTCCTTCTCTAGGGGATCTTCCAACCAGGAGTGAAACCCACGTCTGCTGCGTTGGCAGGTGTTTTCTTTACCCCTGAACCATCTGAGAAGCTCATGTGTGTGTCTTTTACTACTTCTCAACTATTGGAATGATTAAGAAGCAAGACAACCTTGTCCTCCACTTAGCAGACTATATCCCAAGTGTTAGTGAGGATGTAGGATAGGACTGAGCTACTGAGCACACAGCAGAGAGCAACTGAAAATTTTACACATTGCTGTTGGGAATGCATAGTACAACCACTTTGGGTAACAGTTTGTTTCCCATAAAGTTAAACTTACATGACCCAGTAGTTTCAATCCTAGATATTTACTCAAGAAATATGAGAATTTATGTTCACAGAAACTACTGTGAATGTTCATAGCAAAAAAGTAACAGCTGGTGAGGATATGGAGCAACACAAAGTTGCATTCACTGCTGGTGGGAATGCAAAATGGTGCAGCCACTCTGGACAGTTTGTTAGTTGTTTTACAAAAGGAATTAGACGCTTTATCGGTGGACCCAGTAATCACACTCCTTGGAGTTTAACCAAATGAGTTAAAAATATTTAAGTGCGTAGAAAAGATCTCCATATGAATATTTACAGTAACTTTATTCATAATTGCCAAAACTTATGTAACCAAGCTGTACTTTATAGGTAAGTGGATAAATGTGATCCATCCAGACACTGGAACGTTAGTACTGAAAAGAAATGAGCTAACCTATTGTGGAAAAGACCTAGAGGGGTTTAAATACATATTTCCATGTGAAAGAATCCAATCTGAATATGTCTTTCAAAACTCATAGGATGTACAGTACTGAGAATGAACCCTCATAGAAACTTCGGGCTTTGAGAGACCATGATGCATTAACGTTGGTACACTGGTTTTAACTTTCACTCTGATGCTGAATGTTGTGGGGGAGGGGCAGTGTGTGTGTGTGTGTGTGTGTGTGTGTGTGTGTGTGTGTGTGTGTGAATTCTGTGCTTTCTGCTAACTTGCTGCTTTTTTCAAAACAAGAGTATATTTACCAGGAAGGTGAAAGGCTTAATATGCTGAGAACTGTAAAACTAATAGGAAATTGAAGGTGATTCAGAGATATGAAAAGGTATCCCATGCTCTCGGATTGGAAGAATTAATATTGTTAAAATTGCCATACTGCCTAAAGCAATCTGCAGATTTAATATGATCCCTGTCATATCACCCATTATGTTTTTCACAGAACTAGAACAAAGAATTCTAAAGTTTACATGGAACCATAAAAGACCCAGGATTGCCAAAGCAATCATGAGGGAAAAGAACCAAGCAGGAGAAATCACCCTCCAGACTTCAGGCAATACTACAAAGCAGTAGTAATCAAAACAGCATGCATGATACTGGCACAAAAGCATATATGGATCAATAGAACAGAATGGAGAGCCCAGNTGCCAAAGCAATCATGAGGGAAAAGAACCAAGCAGGAGAAATCACCCTCCAGACTTCAGGCAATACTACAAAGCAGTAGTAATCAAAACAGCATGCATGATACTGGCACAAAAGCATATATGGATCAATAGAACAGAATGGAGAGCCCAGAAACACCCCCACACACCTACAGTCAGTTAATTTTTGACCAAGGAGGCAAGAATATACAGTGGGGATAAGATAGTCTTTTCAGCAAATGGTGTTGGAAAGGTTGGATAGCTTCATATAATTAAAGTTAGAACATACCCTCACATCACACACAAAAACTTAAAATGGCTTAAAGACTACATATAAGAGACTATACTATGAAACTCCTAGAAGAGAACATAGGCAAAACATTCATTGATGTAAATTGTACCAATGTTTTCTTAGGTCAGTCACCCAAGGCAATAGAAATAAAAGCAAAAATGAACAAATGTGACCTATTCAAACTTACAAGTTTCCACGTAGCAAAGGAAACCATAAACAAAATGAAAGACAGCCTATGAAATGAAAGGAAATGTTTGTAAACGATGTGACCAACAAGGGATTAATTTGTAAAATAAAGTTATAGCAAAAAAAAACCCTATCAAAAAAATGGGCAGAAGATCTAAATAGACATTTCTCTGAAGAAAACATAGAGGACCAATAAGCTTGTGAAAAGATGCTCAGCATTGCTAATTATTAGGGAAATGTAAATCAAAACCACAATGAGGTATCACCTCACACTGGTCAGAATGGCCTTCATTAAAAAAATCTACTCAAAATTTTCCAACCCAGGCTTCGGAGCAGTACATGAATCGTGAACTTCCAGATGTTCAAGCTAGATTTAGGAAAGGCAGAAGAACCAGAGATCAAATTGCCAACATCCATTGGATTTTGAAAAAGCAAGAGTTTCAGAAAAACATGTTTCATTGACTACGCCAAAACCTGTGACTGTGGGGATCACAACAAACTGTGGAAAATTCTTCAAGAGATGGAAATACCAGACCAGCTGACCAGCCTCCTGAGAAATTTGTATACAGGTCAAGAAGCAGCAGTTAGAACTGGACATGGAAGAACAGACTGGTTTCAAATCGGGAAAGGAGTACATCAAGGCTGTGTATTGTCACCCTGCTTATTTAACTTAGATGTAGAGTACATGAGAAACGCTGGGCTGGACGAAGCACAAGCTGGAATCAAGCTTGCCACGAGAAATAGCAATAACCTCAGATATGCAGATGACACTACCCTTATGGCAAGCTTGCCACGAGAAATAGCAATAACCTCAGATATGCAGATGACACTACCCTTATGGCAGAAAGTGAAGAACTGAAGAGCCTCTTGATGAGTGTGAAAGAAAAAAGTGAAAAAGTTGGCATAAAACTCAACATTCATAAAGCTAAGATAATGGCATCTGGTCCCATCATTTCATGGCAAATAGATGGGGAAACAGTGGGAACAGTGGCTGACTTTATTTTTGGGGGCTCCAAAATCACTGCAGATGGTGACAGCAGCCATGGAATTAAAAGATGCTTGCTCCTTGGAAGAAAAATTACCACCAACCTAGACAGCATATTAAAAAGCAGAGACATTACTTTGCCAGCAAAGGTCCATTTAGTCAAGGCTATGGTTTTTCCAGTAGTCATGTATGGATGTGAGAGCTGGACTATAAAAGAAAGCTGAGCACCGAAGAACTGATGCTTTTGAACTGTGCTGTTGGAGAAGACTCCTGAGAGTCCCTCGGACAGCAAGGAGATCCAACCAGTCCATCCTAAAGGAGATCAGTCCTGTATATTCATTGGATGGACCAATGCTGAAGCTGATACTCCAGTACTTTGGCCACCTGATGTGAAGAACTGACTCATTTGAAAAGACCCTGATGCTGGGAAAGATTGAAGGCAGGAGGAGAAAGAGATGACAGGATAAGATGGTTGGATGCCATCACCGACTCAATGAACATGAGTTTGAGTAAACTCCGGGAGTTGATGATGGACAGGGAGGCCTGGCGTGCTGCAGTCCATGGGGTTGCAAAGAGTCGGACACAACTGAATGACTGAACTGAACAAATTAAAAACTACCAGAGAGGGTGTGGGGAAAATGGAACCCTCCTACACTGTTGGTGGGAATATAAACTGGTGTAGCTACTCTGGGAAAATGGTATGGAGCTTCCTCAAAAAGCTAAAAATAGAGTTGCTATAGATCCAGCAATTCCACTCCTGGGCATATTATCTGGATAAAATTATAATTCAAAAAGTACCTGCAGTCCCATACATTACAGTAATCAAGACATGGAAACAACCTAAATGTCCATAGGCGGATGAATGCATAAAGAAGATCTGTACGTGTATATAGTGGAATGCTATTTATTCATAAAAAGGAATGTTGTTTGCAGCAATATGGATGGATCTAGAGATTATCATACCGAGTGAAGTTAAGTCAGAAGGAAGAAGACAAATAGCATATGGTACCTTCTGTGGAATCTAAGTTATGACTCCAATTAACTTATCTATGAAACAGACTCACAGGCAGAGAGTACAGACTTGGCAGTTGCCAAGAGGGAGGGATGGAATGGGAATGTGGGGTTAGTAGATACAGACTATTATATATAGACTGTATAAACAAGTTCCTGCTATATCACACAGCGAACTATATTCAGTATCTTGTGATTAGCTATAATGGAAAAGAATATTAAAAACATGTATATATGTGTATGTATAACTGAATCACTTTGCTGTATAGCAGAAATTAGCCCAACATTGTAAATCAACTATAATTTTAAAAGATATATAGATTATTAAATGGAAAGGGTGATGAGCTTTGGCATTCAGATTTCTTGAGTATATGTTAAATATTTTTCTTGACGATGAATATAAGTAGACTGTTGCTTTAAGGAAAACAACTGTTAGTATTTGTTGCCAGTGATAAAAATTTAGTTTTCAAGCAAGAATTACAGTTTCGGAAAACTTGTGTCTGTGAGGTTGACTTTTCCAGTAGTTAGTACTTTTTATGATAAGGTCAGTGGTGATTTTAATAAAAATTACATATATTTTATAAGAAGCATGACAGATGAAATACCTAATTTTGTGGAACCATTGTTTTCCAAGTGATCAGTGTATGATGTTGTAAAATCACCCATGGTTTAAAGTTTCAAAGTGCAAAAATAAACCAGTGTATTTTAACATAAAAGTACAAAAAGCTTATTGATGTTGCACTGTAGTTAATATTTAATAAACTATCACTCGTCAAGTTTTGTTAGAATATCAAAGAGTACCTATAATTTTCTTGCTGTTTCCTATTATATATATCTGTGTGCCCAGACATTTTCCCTGTACTTTAAGTAAGGTACTGTAACAGATTGAATACAAAAGCTGACAAGAGGACTTCTGTGGTGGTGCACTGGATGAGAATCCACGTGCCAGTTCAGGGGACACAGGTTTGTCTCCTGGTCCCGGGAGCGTTCCACGTGCCTCGAAGCAACAAGTAAGCTCCGGGAGCATTCCACATGCCTCGAAGCAATGAGTAAGCTCATGTGCCACAACCACAGACCCCATGCTCCAGAGCCTACACACCGCAGCTAGAGAAAGCCCTCCAAAAAGCCCTCACAAAAACCCTGTGCAGCCAAAAATAAAATAAATAATTTTTTTTAAAAAGGTCCAATTAAAAAAAAAAGACATGAGATTTCACCTGTTTTCAGTTAAGCTAGACATTAAAGAGATTTGCAGAAATGTAAACACAATGTGTCTCTCACTGGTTGTTTTTGGTGAATGGAAAATAGTTATTATGAGTTTATCTTTGTTCTAAAATAGATTAAATACTTTGAATTTTTCTAACTTTAAAATTTTAATTTCTAATATGGTAAGTATCTATAGCTATAAATACCACAATAAACAAAAACGGGGTGGGAAGGAAGCCTCAATTTTTGAGTAAAGGAGCCCTGAAATAAGAATTTGCTACTGTAAAGAAACTCTTTCAGAGAATTCTATGGCAGTCTATTGGTTAGTACTTGGCATTTTCACTGCTGTGACCTGGATTTAATTCCTGTTGTGGAACGAAGATCCCACAAGACGTTGAGTATGGCTTTTTAAAAAAAATAGCAAGCAACTATTTTATAACTAGGCTATCCCAAGTTATTTTGTTCTGTGGTTCCCAAACTTTGCCACACTAAAGTATCACCTAGAAGTTTTTAAAACTCTCAGCTGCCCAGTTGATATCCCATACTATCAAATCAGAATAAAGTTGAGAGCCTTAAAGTCTAACCTTAGGAGCTGCTGACTTCAGCTTATCCTTGAATGTTTGAATTCTTTGTCTTTATTTTCGGAGGTCACTTTATGATTACCTTAGCTGAGGCATAGCTTTTGTTTACTTGTGCAAAGATGATTCACTAATTCAGTGAGAATTTGTTTGCTTAGTTTTTATTGATTTAAACAGTTGATAAATGTATAATTCAGTTTTTAAAACTGTAATAATGGGAAAACCCTCTTTCTGTGGTAATGACAAGGTGGGGGGGAACACACCCAGTAACCACTGACTTTATCTTCATTGAAAACAGTTGATGGTATAGGTTCCTTTTCCCAGAATCACACTTTTGAAATACTAAGTTGTACTGTCTAATTAAGTAGACAGATTTGGGTCATATGCATTAAAGTTATTTTTAATATTTCTGTGCCTTTAAAATGGCACAGAAAACTGAATGTAAAAGCCCAAATACAGTATCAGGAAACATTCATTAAGCAATATCCACTAAAATATCTCAGTAACCTTGTACCTAGGTATACAACCAAAGCTGCTTACCCCAAGTAAGTACACAATATTGTGCAGTTAAATCTGAGGCTGAAAGCAATAAAAGTTGGAAAACTCCTGCACTGAGGATTAACTGAAATTGATTTTTAATGTCATATTTAGTTACCAACAAGATACAGTCACGTGAAGTTTTTTTCCTAATGGAGAGTTGATTTTATTTTTTCCCCCATTTTAAAATGTAAATATATTTAAAAAATGTTAACAGTGTTGTGTTGGTTTCTGCCGAATGATGATGCAGATCAGCCATAATTATACTTACCTCTCCTCCTGCCCTAGCTTCCCTTCCTTCCCCTCATCTTGTCTCTACAGGTCATCACAAAGCACCAGACTGGGCTCTCTGTGCTACACAGCACGTTCTCATCAGCCATCCATCTTGCAGCTAATAGTGTGTATATGTTGATGTTACTTTCTCTTTTTGTCCCACTCTGTCTCTTCCCCACTGTGTCCACAAGTCCAGAATCATGTGAACTTTTATAAACTACTTATTTAAACAGTTTCCTTCCTGTTTGTTTTATTTTGATGGAGTGGTCTCAGTATAATTTAATGTCTCCTGACTTCTTCAGGATTCATGTTTATCAATGATTGGACATCCAAGAGAGAATACAATGTTCATTTTGTTATTGGTCTTTTTTTTTTTTTTTAACCACTCCGTGTAGAAAATTCCAGGTTCTGTGACAGTTCAGTTCAGTGTAAGTCGCTCAATTTAGTTGCTCAGTCATGTGTGACTCTCTGTGACCCCATGGACTGCCGCATGCCAGGCTTCCCTGTCCATCACCAAATCCTGGAGTTTAATCAAACTCATGCCTGTTGAGTCAGTGATGCCATCCAACCATCTCATCCTCTGTCATCCCCTTCTTCTCCCAGCTTCAATCTTTCCCAGCATCAGGGTCTTTTCAAATGAGTCACTTCTCATCAGGTGGCCAAAGTATAGGAGTTTCAGCTTCAGCCTCGGTCCTTCCAATGAATATTCAGGGCTGATCTTTAGGATGGACTGGTTGGATCTCCTTGCAGTCCAAGGGACTCTCAAGAATCTTCTCC
>SJYV01005319.1:0-14237 GCA_006410875.1 Neotragus pygmaeus | reverse complement strand
TAAGGAGTTCATGATCTGAGCCACAGTCAGCTCCTGGTCTTGTTTTTGTTGACTGTATAGAAGCCTGAAGCTGTAGTCCTTAACAAATTGCCTCATGATGAATCCAGCTTATTATTTATTAAATATCTTATTTTTAAAATTCCTTCCCAAGTTAATTTTTCACCCAGATTCCTGATATATTCCCTACCTTGATACACTCCATCTTCTGACCTATCTTCTTCCACCCTTCTGCCAGACCAATCATTCTATTCCATCTAGTCATTTATCAGTTTACAATAGTTTTGTGAATCTCCATTAACTTAACTGAGATCCAAACCCTTTATCATCACTTGTCTTTTTAAAATTCTGTCTCTGCCTGTCGTTAAACAGTTTCTATCACCATAACTGCAGTAACCTACTTTGAGCCAGAACACTACTAGGAAGACAGCCATAGCCTACGTGGGCAGACAGATATTCTAGACTGGTACTCCAGGAATTAAATGTTGGGATACTAAACTCATGGGTGATACTCTGGTGACACTTTTATTTTGTCAAGACAGACATGATTAAGTATAGGAATATTATATATTTTCACCCTCACTAGATTTCTTCTCTCATTCTGCAGCTGCACTCACTTCCAGGAACCTACTAGTACTAGGGGCTAGTACATCCTTTCAGGTCCAGTTCCTCTAAACAATATCCATCCTACAGCCTTCTCCATATTTCCTCCCACACTCTGACTACAGTGTTTAGGACAAATAGTCATGATACCAGTGTATGATGTAAAAAGTAATACCAAACATTTATTGAATATTCATTTCTGTTACAGAGAGTGCATTTAGCAAAGCTCATTTAATTCTTATGAAGATCATCATTACCCCTTTATACCAGATGTACAAACTCAAATTCAGAAAAGTTCCATTACTTGTCCAAGAACATAGAGCTATTAAGAAACATAGTAGCTATTAAAATCGGGTTGCACCATATCCCATAAGTTGTGCTCTGAATGTCCTGCTATTATTCTACATTCTCAGGTTGTCTGTCTGTCTCTCTCTCTCTGTATATAGATAGATAGACAGACAAGGAGGGAACGTTCACTACTCTAAGAGGATGTGCAGTTTCTAAATGCATGCAACTCTTAATGACATTTATTCAACATTAAAAAAAATGAAGACTCTCTGAAGTGTGTTGTCTGTACCACGTGTAATACTATGCTCGAGAAGTAAAGCATGATAATGATAATGAGAACTTTACCTTCCAATGCGTTATCTCATTAAATTTCAATTAAATTAGGTAGTACACTCAAAAGTTTTGCCTCCATTTCATATCATGCTGATAAGCCATGTGTCATATGTTAATAATCTGGATGATATTCAAGGCATTGCAGCATACATAATATCACTTCTTCTAAGAGTGAGTATCCCAAAAGCTATCTGCTGGTATGTTTCACCTTAAAATCAATTACATATATCATGGATGAATAATAAGTAGATTGAACACNGTGGGTGGGAGAAGAACACCTGAGCTCAGGTGAGGACCGCCTCTGAGGCCGGATGCGTTCCTCAGGCAGAGGGAGACGGGGAGAGGGGACGGCCAGCAGCGGATGGAAATCAGGGGGTGGATGCCTTCAAAGCGCAAGCACGGTCACCACGCCTGATGGACACGCGCCCATCCTCTCTCGGTGCCTCGTTTATATCAAACAGGCTCCTCCTCATACTCCCCGCTGGCCGCCCATCCCGCCTTGGGAAGCCGTCTCAGCAGATTTATGGGCCCCTATGATGGAAGCCTGTGCCACTTCACTCACTGCTGGGATCGCCGGAGGGGAGGGGTTCCTAAGGATTCACTTTCCCTGCCCTGTGATGGCCAAGCAAAGCCCCGGAGCTCAGAGCCACGACCTGGCACCTGGTCTCACCGCTGCCAAGCCTCTTCCAGCTTCTCCTGAGCCTCCTCCACTCTCAGGTGCTGTCAGAGGCTCCCAGGATCCCGGGCCTTTTGGGTTCCAGATGCCGAGTTTTTAACAGGCTTGTGTTAGCATTTGGGGGTCAGGGTCCACACAGGATTCACAGGAAGTTCAGCTCTTCTCCAGGAATCGTCCAGGGCATTCACTAACGCCCCTACGGCCCATGTCCACTGGCTACTGAGCAGCCTGCTTGGTGCAGGTCCCCTGGGAGAGGTGAGCGGGATGGGCTTCTGCCCACAAGGTTCACTCTGAGGGTTAGCGGGACGCAGGGGGAAGGTCCAACCCGCCACTGTTGGCTCTGAAGATGGAGGAGGGGGCCAGGAGCCAAGGAAGGCGGGCAGCATCAGAAGCTGGAAAAGACAGAAAAAGTCCCAGAGCTTCCAGAAGAAACACAGCCCTGCCAACAGCTTGGCTGTAGCCCAGAGAGGCTCTGACCTCCTGAACTGTAAGACAATACACCAATACATCTCACAATACGTCTCACACAAGCCCCACACTCTATTTGTTGTTTAGTCACTCAGTCGTGTCCCACTCTTTGTGACCCCACGGACTGCAGCACACCAGGCTTCCCTGTCCTTAAACGCATATCCTTGAGTAAGCGTCTTTTAATTTCATGACTGCAATCACCATCTGCAGTGATTTTGGAGCCCCCCAAAATAAANGCAGATGTTAGAACTCTTATAAATGAAATCTCTTTGGGGTCTTCAATAATTTTTAAGAGTGTGAAGACATTCTGAAACTAAAAAATCTGAGAACCACTTTTCTGGACCTTCCAACTCCTCTTATTTTAGGGGATATGTTGATTCCTAATCTTGACCTTTCTGTGTACTCAATGATGTCACTGGCCTACGGCGGGAATTTAGGAAATGTTTCTTGCATGAATGAATATTTGTTTTCAAGTTGCTACGTTACAGTATAATTTCTGTCTTCTTTTGGTCACGTTGTACTTTAATATGGGGTTCCCTGGTGGCTCAGCGGTAAAGAATCCACCTGCAATGCAGGCAATCTGGGTCGATCCCTGGGTCGGGCAGATTCCCTGGAGAGGGTTATGGCTACCCACTCCAGTATGCTTGCCTGGAGAATCCCATGGATAGAGGAGCCTGGTGGGCTGTAGTCCATGGGGTCGCAAAGAGCTGGACATGACTGAGCAGCTGAGCACGCATGAATGTACCTAAATATAATGAGATTGTCAGATTCTTAGCCTTGTGGATCTGTGCTTCCTATTTTAGGGCCAGGACATGAACATTTCCGTGATGCTCCCCGCCCTGATCATCCCCCTCATGATGGTCATTCCCCAGCTAGCAGAGAACGGTCCTCTTCTCTCCAAGGCATGGACATGGCATCTTTACCACCCCGAAAGCGCCCCTGGCATGATGGGCCGGGAACCTCTGAGCACAGAGAAATGGATGCCCCAGGAGGTCCTTCTGAGGATCGAGGTGGCAAAGGTAAATGAGGCTAGTGATTACAGCTTGGGAGCTGTGGGTGCTACACCCCTGCCAAGAAGGCTTCAGGGTTCCCGGAAGCCCCATCCCAGTGTATGCCTGTTCTGTCTATCCCTACTGGGGCACCCCCCACTGGGGTATTAGGGGTCCTTTACCTTCCAGGGCTTAGATTGCAGAGGTACATGTTCCCAATTGTGGTACAGCCAGTGGGTGACTGCAAGCTCAGTCTCTGCACAGGTCTCCTCCACTTGGTTCCAGAAGTGCCTGGTTTGTTCACTTTTCCACTCTTTTTCAGACCATCCTAGCACTTTCTCTGCTGATCTGTGAGACTCTTGCTCTGATTGGTAGTGGCTGCTCTGAGCCCTCGGGGCCGTTGTCAGTGGCAGGGAGGATTGTCTTCTCTCAGGCTCTGTGCCTTTGTTTTTAGTTTGGACCCAGAAGGAGCTCTGTTTGTCGCCAGAGTCACAAAGACTTTGGGGAACATGGTCTGGAAGTGATTTTCTTTTCAGGGGGCAGTGGATTATTTCTGCCACTTGAAACTCTGGATCTTTATTTTATAGAGGCAGCACTGACTTTGAGCCAGGAGAGGTAGCTATTGAATGCTAACTACAGCTGTGGTCTCAGGTGAGGCTGGGCTGATAGCCAAGGAGTGTACCTTGGAGGCTGCTGGAAAGAGTGCCCATGAGCCCCAGCCTGTGCTCCACTCCAGTTCACCTGCCTCCTGTTGAATCCCTTCTTTACAGAGTTCTGCCTTTTGTTCTTGGCAGTTTGGTTCTTCTAAGTGCAGGGCTCTCAGAAATAACTTGGTGTCACCAGTCCCCACCCACATGCACATTTTGTTGCTGGCTGGGGTGGGCACTCAGGACACACTTCATAGGTCCCAGGCTGAGGTCACATGGCTAGTGTGGAAGTGACATCCTACCTGACAGCTTCCCCGCCAGGCTGCCATGAGGGGGCCCAGGCTGAGCTTTGTGAGAAAAGAAGCCAAACTTCCTTTGGCTATCTTTCCTCACCTTGTCTTAGCTGAATTCAGATTCCATTCAAAAATTTAAGACAAAGTTGGCAATAGTTTTCTGATAGTGCATGATGGGAGATGTGACCAAACATTGTCATCTCAGGAAAAAAATTTAAAAGTCAGAATTTTAATCAAACCTAGAGGTTTGTGTGTCTAATCCTGGAACAACTAAAACTATCCCTGGGAGAAGCACTAAAAGCTAGTGTTTCTCTTTTTGTATTTTTGTTTTTCAGGGAATATTTTATCTAGCTATTTAACAAGAAATCAAAAGTGCCATATAGTTGTAGGATAATCATAGTAAATACTTATTCTGTAGAGCACTTGTAATTAACATCATCAGCAGTTGTATTTCTTACTTGCTTCTAATATTAAGTCAGTGCTTTTCAAACCTTCCCCCAGAACAGCTGTGGTGGCATAGGAAGGTGAAGATACACTTCCCATAGACGGTGGGCACAGTCCAGCAGGGTCTGTGGCCTCCAGCAGGGGCTGTGTGTGTCTCTCAGCTCCCCAGCGGCTCCATCACAGCCTTGGGGAACACTGTGTCTAGCTGATGCTGAGGGGCACAGCCACAGGCCAGGCCAGGAATGAGAAAAGGAAAAGTGGAGGCACAGCTTCTACTGTTCTGAGTACCAGGTTAATGTTCTCAGAACTCTGTTTAAAAAACAAACAAAACCAGAAATGGTCCACTGTCTGTCATCATAGAGTAAATGTTTGTACCAGGAGTTATTAAAAAGTTGAAATAAGTCACATGTAAAACCAATGTTTCATTTCAGGCCGAGGGGGCCCAGGACCTTCTCAGAGAGTGCCTAAGTCCGGACGTTCCAGCTCCTTGGATGGAGACCACCATGATGGATACCACAGAGATGAACCTTTTGGGGGCCCTCCAGGCAGTGGCACCCCTTCTAGAGGGGGCCGGAGTGGCAGTAACTGGGGTAGAGGGAGTAACATGAACTCTGGCCCACCAAGGCGAGGAGCTTCGAGGGGGGGTGGTAGGGGTCGGTAGAAGTTGGGGCTCAAAACCCCTAAGCCTCTCTGGACAGTATTTAAGAACTTCTTGTGGACTTTCCAAGAGAAAGAAAAGGAAGCCTGCGCTGCGTAGCCCTGAACTCTCTGGGCAGCTGAATCCCAGGAACCCCCTACTGAGGTCTTCAAGATGAAGAGACTGCTGCTGGCTGCCCAGAGTAGCTGGCCTTGTTTTGTCCTGTCCACCCTCACTGCCCGAAATCCCACATGGGTTTGTGAAGATAAAAGCTGGAATCTTTTTTTTTTAAGTGTCACGAGACACGGAGCACCTCCACAAATTGAAGTTCATGTCCAATCGAAAATTTGTTTCTATATGTACAGTTGTTAGAGAAAAAACATTAAGTTGTTTTTGTATGAATACAGAATGTGATTTACGCAAGAATTAACAGAAAACAACTAGTCGTCAAGTGCTTGCCTTAAGGAAACCTTTAGTTTCCATCACATCCGTTCTGCTGAGGGGTGTACAACTACTGCTTACATTTGTGAACATCCTTGATGGGAATCTCTAAGTCATCTAAATTAACTCATCTGTGAATTTTGTTTTTAAACAAATTCTTATCTAGCCATTCTGTCACACTTAACTTTTGTAGCATAGTGAGAAATACTTCAAAACTATAATGTGGTTTGAAGTTAGATTCAAAGCCTTATTAGACATGCTGTGGCAAATGGAAAATTATACACTGAAGAAAAAAAAATCTGCATGTCCAAGCAGAGGTCTCCCTTGGCTTCATCTTCTAGTAATTACACCTTAGACTTGAGTTGCTTTCTTCTGATTAGAGGAACATAAGCTAGAAATCATCTACACATACCTTTTGAGTACTGTAAATCATTTCAAAAATGGTTTTGAGAAGGAATGGATCAAAATCTTTCTTAAAATAGTTCTGCAAAATTTAAATAATGTCTTCCTCTTCCATACTAGCTATGGGGAAAGACCAGTGTTTAAGGCGGAGGATTGTTCAATTAAAAGTAAGCCGGGAAGGTCTCATCCACAACAGATTCTTTTAGTTTTAAATGAATGGGACATTTGGCCCACTTTGAACTGGAAGTCAAAAGTTCAGTTTGAGATAACCCCAGGATACTTTCTATATTGACCCCTTACTTTGTTTTTATAAAAAGACTTTTTTATTCTTCAAAGGACATCCTGTGGTCATCCTCACTACTTTGACAACTTCAGTTGGGCACTGGAGACAGGTTTATTTGACAAATTTAGTGGTGCTGGAAAGTGTCAGTAGTTGCTTAGGAAAGGGATATTGACATAGTTGGAGTATATAAAGACTCCTAATTGGTTCTCCATTAATTTTAAAAATGGTAAAAAGCCAAGTTACTTCTGCAGATAAAATGTTCACCACACATAAACACTGCCTTTTTTAGGGTGTTAGAACCTAGAGGCTTTAAGAGATTTTCTCTTTACTTTGCAATTTAAAACATCCTATTTATTAGCACCTTGCTCTAAACACCTTTAGGAGGCTCAAGATTGCTTTAGGTTTGTGGATATTCTTTATTTGCCCCCTACTGGTATAGCTTTAAAAGAAGTTGTAATCAGATTCTAAGAGGATAAAAAGGGATCCAGAGCACAAAATCATAATAGACAGTTTATCGTCATTCAGTTGCTAAGTTGTGTCTGACTCTTTACCATCCTATGGACTGTAGCTTATCAGGCTCCTCTGCCCTCCATTGTCTCCCGGAATTTGCTCAAATTCGTGTCCACTGTATCAGTGATGCCATCCAATTATCTCATCCTCTGTTGCCTGCTTCTCCTCCTGCCCTCAGTCTTTCCCAGCATCAGGGTCTTTTGCAGTGTGCTGGCTCTTCATATCACATGGCCCAAGTACTGCAGCTTCAGCATTAGTTTTTCCAATTCAGGGTTGATTTCCTTTAGGATTGACTGGTTTCATCTTGCAGTCCAAGGGACTCTCAAGAATCTTTTCCAGCCCCACAACTCAAAAGCATCAGTTCTTCAGCACTCAACTTTATGGTTCAACTCTCACATCCAGACATGAATGGAAAAACTAGCTTTGATTATACAGACCTTTGTCAGCAAACTGATGTCTCAGCTTTTCAATACACAGTCTGGGTTTGTCACAGCCTGCCTTCTAAGCAGCAAGTATCATTTTGGAGCCTAAGAAAAGAAAATCTGCCACTGTTTCCAATTTTCTCCCATTCATTTGCCATGAAGTGTTGGGACAGATGCCATGATGTTAGTTTTTTGAATGTTGAGTTTTAAGCCAGGTTTTTCACATTCCTCTTTGATCCACATCAGGAGGCTCTTTAGCTCTTCACTTTCTGCTATTGGAGTGGTATTATCTGCATATCTGAGGTTGTTGATATTTCTTCTGGCAATTTTGATTCCAACCTATGATTCAACCAGTCTGACATTTCACATGATGCTACTCTGCATGTAAGTTAAATAATCAGGGTAACACTATACAGCCTTAATGAACTCCTTTCTCAATTTTGAACCAGTCCGTTATTCCACGTCCAGTTCTGTTGATTCTTGACCTGAATACAGGTTTCTCAGGAGACAGGTAAGGTGGTCTGGTAGTCCCGTCTCTTTAAGAATTTTTCGGTTTGTTGTGATCCTCACTGTAAAGGCTTTAGCGCAGTCAATGAAGCAGAAGTATATGTTTTTTTTTTGGAATTCCCTTGTTTTTTCTATGATCCAATGGATGTTGGCAATTTGATCTCTGGTTCCTCTGCCTTTTCTAGAGATTAGGCTCTTTTTTTTTTTTTTTTCCCCCGAGACTCATGTAATAAGAACTTTATCATAAGATTTTAAGGCTTTAACTTCAAAAACACTACATCAGTAAGCAGATAACCAGGTCGCATTTTGAGAATGAATTCATTTAGAGAAAACTGAAAACTCAACATTATTTATTACTTAATGTATATATCTGCATTTTAAACCATCACTGTCAAAATACATACAATATATTGTGCTTTGAATTTTATAAAAACAGATTTCCCAACAGTGAATTCTTGGGAAAATGCTGGAAAAACAGTTTTTAAAAATAGCATCAATATAAAAATGGGCTGAATTTGGTAAAATCTTCAGTCTAAAATTTAGAACTAAAATACAGATTTAACTAGGGGGTAGACAAAGCAGCCAGTGGTACATTTTCCAGTCAAAAAAATAAATCATTCCCCCAAACAGGATTTGCTTTTACAAACACTCAGTAGTTGTGCCTCTTGAGGTAGGTAATCAGCAGGGTTGAAAAGCAGCCTTCTTTCAAAATAAGGGGGATGGGAGTTAAGTATACCTTAGCGTCCACCTCTTGGAACAAGGCTTGTTGGACACTGATCAAGACCTATGAATTTTGAGGCTGGAGGAAGAGGCAAAACTCTGTTGCCTGACAACCTGTTTAAGCAATGCTAATCCAGTCCGAGGAAACAATTACTTTAAAGTTGTTCCCAACCTTAGCAGAAAAAGGAATCATTTGGGAAGCTTAAAAAAAAAATACTGATGCCAATCCGCCCCACCCCCCACCCCAGAGACTCTGACTGAACTGAGGTTTGGCTCAGTAACTCTCATGTGAACTAAGAACCACTGGCATAGGATTAAAACTTTTTAAATACAGTTTACTTCCTAGTTAATGTATAGCTAGTGACAAAACGT
Source organism: Neotragus pygmaeus (assembly GCA_006410875.1). Lineage (NCBI taxonomy): Eukaryota > Metazoa > Chordata > Mammalia > Artiodactyla > Bovidae > Neotragus > Neotragus pygmaeus. The sequence goes on along the minus strand of SJYV01005319.1, from coordinate 5,205 downwards.
TGTTTTATTTATGGACTTAACCAGAATACTGAGCCCATTCTTTCTGGCAATAAATTAAGGTAAGTCCTAGACCAAGGTGGTAAATCTAAAAAGAAAATTTGGCAATTAGATATGAAAAGCACCTTACATTCCATTAAGATCAGAATATAAAGTGTAAACTATGGTTCAAAAGCACATCATAAAATTAGGAATGAAAAACTAGACCTTGTAGAAATCCATGGTTTCCATCCAATAGGATAACTGGATGTGGAATTATCTTCCTGTCTCCCAGGCGTCTCCTTAGCTGAGTTCTGTCCATGGACCTCTAAGCATTTACGTGCACCTTACTGGATACCATGCTTCTTGGCCCCTGGTTTCCTCATGTAATGCAGAACCAACTGTCCTTTAATTTTATAAGACATCATGTTAACAATTTCACTAAAATAAGAGAAAACAGATAAACCGTATTAACTAAAGCACTTGAAAAAATTCCAGTGGCTAAAGTCAGCATTTAATCTGCTAACTCCTATGGATACACTCACGTTGAGGAATAAGGGAAAAAACTTCCAAGAGCGAAAGAAAGCACGTTTACTGGAACTAGCTACTGCGATCTACCCCTGGATTTTTTTAGGTGACAAAACGTGAGAGAAATCCGGGAAAATAAGGGCAGTCAATCAAAGGAAAATGCCTTTTTTTTTTTTTTTTTTTTTTACTGAGTGTAATCTAAGACCACGGTTAACGCAAAAGCAATTTATCACTAATGTTTCATAGCGTATTACCAATTCAAAACAAAATCTGGTTTTCACAGCACTTGCTGTCGAGTGTAGCACAAAATGCTGAAATCGAGGAGCTTCCCAAACTGCTCGTGTCTCAGTTTACAGTTCGCTGGCACAGTAAAGGAGCAGCTTCTACCCCGTGCGGTCTGGGAACGGACAGGCGCAGTCCTTGGTTTGGCTGGCGCTGGGCCTAGAGCCGGTTGCCCGTGTCCTCTCGGTGGCGCAACCTGGGGACGGATTCTGCGTCCTTCCGACGGCGCGGACCGCGGGCCTCAGACGGGGAGCGCCTTGGCGAGGGCGGCGCCCGGGCCCAAGCGCCCGAGCGTGATGCGCAGAGCGGTGCCCGCGCCCCGGGGAAGCACGCCCAGCAACGCTGCCAGCAGGGCGGCCACTTGTGCGCAGGCGCCCAGCGCTGTGAGCAACGTACTCCGCAGACACAGGGCCGCGTACAGCGTCGCGCCTAGCGCGACCACGTAGAGCAGCGCGGGCCGCGAGGGCGCCTCCTCGCCGCGCAGCAGGCGTCCACACGCTGCGCCGCCTCGCAGCAGTGTGCCTCCCGCTAGTGCCAGCGCCGAGCCCAGCGACCACAGCAGCGCGAATTTCCGGGCGCGCAGCAGCAGCACAGGCGCGTAGAGTGCGGCCAGGCCGAAGCAGAGCGCAGCCAGCAGCAGGCACACGCCACTCGCCGCCAGCCGCTGAGTGCGCGTCACGCTGGGCAGGCACGTCTGTCCCGCCGCCGGCTCCGCGGGGCTCTGTGTCCACGTCCAGCGCAGGCCCGCGCGGCTCAACCACGCCCCGGCCCCCGCCGTGGGCTCCTCCGCCTCTCCCTCGGCGAGCAGTGGCTCCGCGGCCGCCGGGCCGCCCGCTTTCCCCTGCGCCAGATATTCCTGCAGCTGGCGGTTGAGGTCCGCCATGTTGGATGGAGGCTTCCGCGAAGCGTCGGGGGCGGGGCGGCTGCCGCCCACTTCCGGCTCTACTCGGTCGGCTTTGAAAACTGCTCGGACCTCGGGCCTGGACGGCAGGGGCGGGGCTTGTGGTTCCGCTGTCTTCTTGGTCTCGGCCGGCACTTGTGCTGAGACCGCGGCTGTGTCCCTGCGTGTAGCATCAGGATACCTTCTGTTTCCGCTGTAGGCGCTGACATGGCTTGGTTGAATTATAACAGCATTAGAAGTTAGTTGAGGGGAGTGAGCTCGAGTGGCTATAAATGAAAGAAACTTGTGTGTCTTGACTTTATGGATATAAGTATCGTGATTCTGTGCTGTAGTTTTCCAATATTTGGCCATTGAGGGGAAATGGGGAAAGGTTTACGGTCTTAAACTATGCTAATCTATAATTTAATTTTTTAAGAAGCTCACGCTGCTTTGGTAATGCTACAGCGCTGAAGCAGAGTTAACCGCCTACTCCCACTGATGGGCTTCTCTTCTCTTACCCGTTTCAGCATAGGTCTGGCAATATTGTTTCAAGCCCCAGGTCATGTATGTATATTTTTGGCCCACATTGTCATGCTTCTGATGCACCTCTGGGTACAGGTTTCCTGACCCATGAGATAATTCTGAAGCGCTTGTTCGCGGCTCGGTTAATTTCTGATCTTTTTTCAGAACCTCCTTGAAGTTCCTTAGCTTGTTATGTAGGTCGCAGCCATCTGGGTGTCTTGTAGGACTTCTGGTTTCCCTGCTCTCTGGTTTCTGCTTGGCTAATTCCTGTTCTCAGACATTCAGAGTAAGCTGCACCTCTTGTTGTTTACATCTCTCACTGAGGTGCACTTTCTCAGAGTTCTCATCTATCCCAATTGTGAAAGTGTATTTGTTCAAGGCAGTGCCAGCAGCTTGAGGACAAGTTCTCTCTCATCTCCCTTTTCTTTGGACCTGGAAGGCTACAGCAGAGGCACTCAAACGGACGTTGACCTGATTGACACAGCTGTCGATTTGAGTGCGGTAAAGGTGCTTGAAAGACTTTGTAGAAATTGAAGCCTTCGGTTGAAAAACCCATTTTTAAAGTGTCTGCTGTGAATTTAAATATGATGGCGTGGGAGTCTTTTTGTGATGTAGAGTGCAACCCAGTTAGGTACTACACCAGTGTATTCTTGTGCAGGTCTTTGGTTTACTGGCCCCAGAAGCACTGGGAAGGGGAGGCAGGGCTGAGCGCTGTAGGCTGTTTCTTCTATCGCTGACTTTGGAGGCACTGCAGGAGAAGAGAGGGTATCTCCCTGTGTCTGTTTCTTTTGTCTGTAGTAGCTCCCCTCACTCCCTTGGTACTGGCTTCCCCTGCACAACTCCAGCTGATGACTGGTGACCCTCCTTTGTCCTTTATGACGAGATAAGTATTAATGATTTCCTGCTGTTGTCATGTCTGACTTTTCAGTTTTCTTGTTACCTGTGTAACCAGTTTTCCCCTATTAAATTATTCCCTTTAATACCTTGTTTTCCTGGTTGGATCTTGACTATTGTTACTGAACAAGCAAACTTGGTTCCACTTGCCCGGTGTGCAGCAAAGCCAATCTGCTGACCCTGGATTGTGGTAGAGGAAAGTATTGTGTTTATTGTAGGGTGCCAAGCACCTTGCTCACATGACCCGAACTCCCCAGTGGCTTTCAGGGGCAGGTTTCTGAAAGTGGTCACAGGGTGCATGGTCAGCTCATGCACAATTATTGTTGATTAGTTGATGGTGAGGTAACTGGGTGATATGGGAATCTCAACTGCCAACTTAAAAAAGTACACAGTGTGAGAGTTGTGAATGAAGTTTTATTTGGGGCAAAATGTGAGGACTATAGCCTGGAAGACAGTGTCTCAGATAGCCCTGAGAAACTCTTCCAAAGAGGTAGGCTGAAGGTCAGTATATGTGTGATTTTGCTGAAGGGGAAATATGGAAGTAAGCACACACATATATTTTTTTTTTCTTTTTTTTTTCTTTTTGCAAAAGGTTTCTGCTAGTCATGAGCAGTTGTCACCATTTGAGTGCTTTTCTAGATATGAGAGGACAAAAGAATTGGGCTCATAAAATTGGTTCCTGAAAATATCTGCCTGAAGACCTGTTCTGCCAATTTTTCCCAGAGCGTCAGTTCCGTTCGTTTGCTCAGTCATGTCCGACTCTTTGTGACCCCATGGACTGCAGCACACCAGGCCTCCCTGTCCACCAACTCCTGGACTTCACCCAAACCCATGTTCATTGAGTCGGTGATGCCATCCAACCATCTCATCCTCTGTCACCCCTTCTCTTCCTGCCCTCAATCTTTCCCAGCATCAGGGTCTTTTCCAATGAGGCAGCTCTTCGCATCAGGTGGCCAAAGTACTGGAGTTTCAGCTTCACCATCAGTCCTGCTGATAGCCTGCCTCATTTCTACTCTTCCCCCCTGAACTCCTTTCAGGGAGTTCTGCTCCACCTGCTTTAATCTTTGTAGAGGTGGATGGCAAGTGCCAACGGCAGGTGCCAGTTTGTAGCTAGGGCCCCCTCATGGTAATAAAGTGGTTCATGCTTTGAGAGGCATTTTATGACCATTTTGTCCACTGGTGCTAGGAAGGCTTATTCCTCGGTCTGGCAGAGATTTTGCTGAAAGGCCATTCAATATGCTATTACTGGACTAGGTCTTATAAACAATGGCTAAAGGTAATGTTGGACCATCTGTCTGGCTAGTCTGTTATAGTCCAGGAAAAAATTCCCTCTTGTAGCGTCTTCCTGCATCAAGAATCACACTATTACAATAATTGATCTCATATAGAACCATATATTTAATCAGTTGCTTCAAGTTGCCTAGTCATCATATTTGTTGGACGCTCAGTCACATAGTTGGTAATATAAGGAACAATAATCTTGTAAAACAGGCAAAATACAAATAATATAGCTAATACATTGATTAGAATTATAAGTAAATAAGCCAAGAACTTCCCATGCCAAATCAGTTTCTGAAGAGATTGTCAAGACTAGGAAGTGGGTCACTTAAGGCAGAAATGTGATTTTTCACATTCATTAGATGTGTTAGAGGATTCATCAGGTACAGGATTCAGTTTGAGTTATGGCACAAGTGCCTCCCTGAGCTGCTGAAGGATGTCAAGTGTCATGTGGTTTTCTAGCACTTTTCTCATCATAGAGACATCAGAATTCAGTAGGCTAATAGCCTGGTTCAGTTCATTTCAGTTTGGTCGCTCAGTCGTGTCTGACTCTTTGCAACCCCATGAACTCCAGCACACAAGGCTTCCCTGTCCATCACCAAACCTGGAGCTTAATTAAAGTCATGTCTATTGAGTCGGGGGTGCCATCCAACCATCTCATCCTCTTTCATCCCCTTCTGCTCCTGCCTTCAATCTTTCCCAGCATCAGAGTCTCATCTAGTGAGTCAGTTCTTTGCATCAGGTGGCCAAAGTATTGGAATTTCAGCTTCAGCATGAGTCCCTCCAATGAATATTCAGGACTGATTTCCTTTAGGATGGACTGGTTTGATCTCCTTGCAGTCCAA
>SJYV01005316.1:0-14134 GCA_006410875.1 Neotragus pygmaeus | reverse complement strand
CGCAACAAGAGAGTCCAACATACCAGGAGGAAAGATCTCATATGACGCAATGAAGATCCTGTGTGCTACAACTAAGATCTGACACAGCCAAGTAAATAAATAAAAAAAATTTTTAAAGCAAGCAGAAGGGTTGAAAAGCTTTATAGTGGAAATCAGGGAAGGCTTTGGGCGTATCCTGATTGGAGGTTCTTGGCCCAGGGATGCTGGAGGCAGGCTCACTAGAAATGGAGCATCCTGTGTGACTGGTTAGGAATGCATATTTGGCTTTGTCTAGTAAGTCCCAAATTGGAAGTCTAGACAAAAATTAAGGAAGTTGTCAGTTACCAGTCAAGTCCTGATTGTAGTCTGATTGCTACAGAGATATTGCTTGGCTTCCTGGATTATTACTAGAGATAGCAGCCTGACTTCCTACAGGTCTGACTTATTGTTGGCTGGCTTCCTGGGTTGCTTATTAAAGATAAAAGATAGGCTTCTTGGGGAGGTTTCAAGTCTCAGTTCTATTTTTTATATATGGTTGGCCATCATCTTTTTGTATATTTAGTCATCACTTACAATCTTTTACCACGCAGAGTCTGATCCCTGAACCAGCAGCAATTTTAGGGGTCAACTTTGAACTTGTTAAAAATCTATCAAGTGATTCTTATGCAAAGACACACTTGAGAAACTGGGTCTTAATTCACTCTCATTGTACTACAGACCAGCACTATCCTCGTTTTAAAGATTAGGAAATGAAGGCTTAGAGGTGTTTAGTGACTGGCCCAGACATGTGTCTAGTAGGTAACAGAACTAGAATGTGAACCCGGCTAACTTACAAGACCTGCTTTTTGTCCTGAACCTAACTGGAATACTAATTTTTCTCAACAGATGACAGACTAATAAGGCTAAGGACAGCAAGATAAATTCTTCTTAATGGGAAGCACTAGGCAATGAAATAAAGTGTCAGTGCACATGTTGGTGAAGTCTTATTCAGGACATCAAAGTTAGTGAGCATTAGGTCCCCAAGGCAAGGATGTTCTTGCTGGTATGGGAAATCTTCAAAGGGCCTTCATCAGAGCAGAGACTATTGAACTTTAACATGGGGCATTCCCTTCTTATCATAGAAAACAAGCAGGATTATTCATCTTTGACCTTTATTCTTAAGTAAGGCATATCCCTGCATGGGAAATAAAATTATACAGGTTGCCACAAAAGTGGAGTCATGCAATGGACACCAGGTTCCTGAATTCCTTCTTTGCCCAGAAACAACGCTCTAGGTTTTCTAATCTACATTTTAGGATGTAAAGAAGGACTTGCCCATCATGCCCCAAAGAATTAGTAAGTTGTGATTATATGTCACCACTGAAACTGCTTCAAATACAGTTAGAAAATTATAAAAGTGTGTCATCAAGGAACCACAGTCTAGGCATCCAGTGAGGCTATGGTAGGGATGAAATCATTCTCTTGCCTCTGAAATAGTGACTCCACTGTGCCCAGCAAGCTTGGTTGTGAATGGTAGACAACCTTTCCAGGTTCTCAATGGCCAGGTACATTATAGCAGCTCCTGGAAACAATACAGGTGAGTGTTAAAGATTAATTTTAAAAATTGATATCATTTGAAGTTTAAGATGCAAGTAGGGAACCATTGTACTTAGGTTTTATTCTTGCTTTTAATAATCTCTCTTTGCTTGTGTTCTACCTAGCGTGAGGGAAGAAATACAATCAATTAATTTTCTTTTAAAGGAAAAAGTCATATATTTTATAGGAAAAAAAGAGGAAAGAAGAGGCCTTTTGTCTAAAGTTTTGTGTAATTACATTTGGGAAAAATAAATATCTTCATTCATTCTTATTTTAAAACATTTATAACCAAGACACTACCCTTCATCTGATGACAACCTTCAGAATAATAGGTATAAATACCATAGAAATAAGTAATGCAAAGAGGGAGTGATCATAGAAATCAATCATATGATGGCAAGTGCTAATTTTTTTATTCTCTTCTCTATGAAAAATATAATCAGAGGTATCTTATTTTTTTAATTTTTATTTCTCCATCCTAAAGATCAGTCCTGGGTGTTCTTTGGAAGGAATGATGCTAAAGCTGAAACTCCAGTACTTTGGCCACCTCATGCAGAGAGATGACTTACTGGAAAAGACCTTGATGCTGGGAGGGATTGGGGGCAGGAGAAGAAGCAGATGACAGAGGATGAGATGGCTGGATGGCATGAGTTTGAGTGAACTCCGGGAGTTGGTGATAGACAGGAAGGCCTGGCATGCTGTGATTCATGGGGTCACAGAGTCGGACACGACTAAGTGGCTGAACTGAACTGAACTGGAGAAAAAAAAAATCCGATTTTGGATAAACCAAAATCCAGATGAACTTAAATGAATTGTTTACTTACTAAAGAAATATAAAAAACAATGCACTGAGTAAGCTTTATAACAAAATTGGAATATAGCATAACTGATATGCCAGTTTTAAGTAGGAATTCACCGGCAAGAGTTAAAAAACAAAGAGGACATTTCTAATATGAATATATATATATATATATATATATGAATATAATTTTAGATTTTCATTCTTTCTCCATAGGATATGCAATCTCATTCCTGACTTATAGGAAAAAACATTAAGAAAAAGGAAGACATTTCACTTCCTTTTGAGACTCAAGACTTTCCCTAGGACACTGTGTTCAGGCTCATGTTTTATTTGTACAGAAGACTCAGTGCAAACTTTGAGGGTTATTTCTCATGCATTAGAATATTACCCTATAGAAATAACAGACCTGGAGGTGAACAGAATAAAAAAAGTTCTGCTTGTCATTTCTTTCAAAGTCTACTAGAAATGTTTCACAGAAACCCAGTCCTAAAGGAGACTTAGTTTAATAGCCACAAATCAATGTAGAAGCTGAAAATAATGGAGTCTTTTAATTTATAACTTTTTGTCACACAAAAAAACTGCATGTATTCTGTAAAATCTGTAAATGCCTCCAAAACATTACAATCCATATCTTTGATGTACTTTATCATATTTCACATCTTTTTCTAAAAATTAAATATATATACACATATATATGTATGTGTATATAAGACTTATACATATATAAGACTGCTGGTAAAATATTTTCCCAAAGCAGACAGAACAGTAATGAAATGATAATACAGGCTACACAGAAAGCCAGAGAAGAAAAGCCTTGGATCCTGGAACCTCAAATGAAACCAAGCAAAAGTTACAGCCACACTCATTTCCTACTGGAAACACTTTGTTATTAATGGGGAGGAGAGTGAAAATAAACATAGCACAGATATTCAATATTTAGCGTCCCCCAAATGACAGAAAGTATTTTAGTTATAAACTCAGTGGACATCATTTACATTCATAAAAGAGGCCAAATTGCAATGTTATTTTTACTTTATGAATTTTGCTTTTGGTATTCATACCCAGAGAAGGCATCATATTTCCACTACTGCATTTTCAGTAGTGTCGAGGGATACTTAATAGGTGCTGTGGTGTTTTCAGGATAAATTCAAAGAAAGTTAACGTCTTGGGTGAGTCACAATGACAACATCTTCAAGTACAATGGAAAATGCTTCACACATGGTGTGCACTTTTTCCTATTGAAAAGATTGATATCTGAAAACATTGATCCTCAATATTATATCTATTTATTTTCTATGGGCTTTAAGACATCAATCCTTTCAATAGGAAAAAAGTGTACACCATATGTGTAGAAATAATTCATCTATTCAACATTTTGTTTGTTTGTTTGTATTGGTCACACTGTGCAGCTTGTAGGATCAAGTTTCCCAACCAGGGATTGAACCTGGACCATGGCAATGAAGGGCTGGGATCCTCACCACTAAGCCATCAGGGAGCTCCCATCTATCCAACATTTAAAATAATTTCTGGTTCCCTAAGTGACAAGTGTGTAATAAACAGGGTTAAAAATTATGAAAAGAATTAAGTCTTAACTTGGAGAATACATATTTTGCAATGTTTATATTCCTTTCTAATTCTCAGAATAAAGTGATAAGGATTTTCTTAAAGATTTTAAATTTAAAACTTCTCATTGTTACATTTAGAGCTTAACCAGATCCACAGACTCTATTGTTTCTCAATAGAATGAAATAATACTGACTATTACAAGTTAATGCAATTGCTTCTGGTGATACAAGTTCTCTTCTTTAAGTCTATTCCTCAAAAACACTCTTGTTGAACTGAGAAGCAGCAAGACAAACACTGGACAGAGAATCAGAAATCTCAGGTCCCTGCTACTAATAATTTATGTGATTTCAAGCAGGTAATCATGTCACCTTACACCCTCAGGAAATGATGATGTTAACCTTTCTCTCTAAAGCCTCTTGCAGTGCTAGTGGTTTGTGATCATATTATTTCTTGAAAGTTTCATTTTTATCATAATAACTGTATTAGCAACAATACCAGTAAAAATGACAATAATATGAGAGAGGCATTGGGGAATAGTTGCAGTCAGGCAATGGGAGTCAGGCAATGTACAGTCTAATTCCACTTTGTCAGTAGATTGTGAAATAACCTAGAATAAGTAACTCCTCTGAGTCTTAGCTTATTTTTCTTCTTTTTTCCAGGTACTGAGGACAAGAATAATGCTTTCTAATAAAATTCTATATAACTGTAGGATTTCATGAAGATGCTTCATGTAAAACCACACACACACACCTGGATATAAAATGATTTAAAAGAGTAATAAAATAATATGCCTGCTTAAATATGTATTTTTTCCTATTATTTTGCTGGAGTCCATCAATCCATTGGTAAGTGCTGCTACATTACAAAGAAAACATGCTCTGTCATTTCTATTTAATGGGAGAACATCCTGAGATTCCCAGGAATTTGGTTTTATATATGTACATGTTTCAACAAATACTTTTAAAATGAGCCGTGTGGAAAGGAATTGCACAATTTCAAACATTCATTTTATCAGAACTGCCTCTTTGTTTTACTGACTTACAAGAATTTACAGAAACTGATTTAGTAAAACAAAGTGATTTTAATAACATTGTTCTTTTTGTTTTATATATTAAAATTCCACAGAAATTTTTCTGTGACTTAAGGATTCCTATTTCTAAGTTTGACTATCTTGAAAAACTCATTCTATGAGTTTTCTTTTACCTTCAGTCTTGAATAACTTTAAACCATTGANTTTTTAACTTTCTTAAATTTTAAGTCCTCTATTTCTCTAATTATTATTTTTATAACCTATTATTACTTTCAAAAAAAACTATTTTAAAAACAAACGCTATATATAGTCTTTTTGTGGTTGATATTGTTGTTTCTTTTAATAATTCTTGTGGCTTTTTTTTTTTCCATTCTCCTTCTTCTTCTTGTTGTCAATTTTGTACATTTAAAAACCCAATCTTCAATATCCAATTTTACCTGAGAGCAAGATTACTGGCTGGACCACTCTCTCCTCCTCTGGACTCTCCTTTTTCTTCACCAGGTAGCCTCTGTCTCCTCCCTCCCCCTTCTCTTCTCTACCCAACTCTGTGAATCTCTGTGTGTTCCAGACAGTGGAGAACACTCAGGGAACTGGTTACTGGCCGGATCTGTCTCCATCCTTTTCATCCCCCTCTTTTATCCTCCTGACCACCTCTGTCTACTTCCTCCCTCTCCTCTTCCCTGTATATCTCCGTGAAAAGCTCTGAGTGGTGCAGACTGTGGAGCGCACAAAGGAAGTGACTATGGGCTAGTTTGCTCTCTCCTCTTTTGATCCCACCTCATCTCATTCCAGTCACGTCTAACTATCCCCTCCCTCTTCTCTTCTCCATGTAACTCCGTGAACCTCTATGGGTGACCCTCAATGTGGAGAAACCTTTCATCTTTAACTTAGATATTTTATCATCAGTGCTGTATAGATGGAGAAGTCCTGAGACTATTGTAGAAATAAAACTGAAAACCAGAAACAGGAGGCTTAAATCCAAATCCTGAGAACAGCAGAGAAATCCTGAATCCAGGAAATATTATTCGATAGGAGCTCATCAAAAGCCTCCTACACTGAAACTGAGCACCACCCAAGGGCCAAAAAGTTCCAGAGCAAGACATACCACGCAAATTCTCCAACAACACAGGAACACAACCCTGAGCTTCAATATACAGGCAGCTNGAAATATTATTCGATAGGAGCTCATCAAAAGCCTCCTACACTGAAACTGAGCACCACCCAAGGGCCAAAAAGTTCCAGAGCAAGACATACCACGCAAATTCTCCAACAACACAGGAACACAACCCTGAGCTTCAATATACAGGCAGCTCAAAACTACTCCAAAACAACTGATGTCTCATAACCCATTACTGTCACTTCACAGCACTCCAGAGAGAAGAAATCCAGCTCCACCCACCAGAACTCCAACACAAGCCTCCCTNTCTCCAGGATAAGGAAAAGGCAACCCACTCCAGTATTCTTGCCTGATTTATCCCATGGACAGAGGAGCCTGGGGTCCTACAGTTAATGGGGTCGCTAGAGTCAGACACGACTTATCGACTAAACTACCACCATTTAAGCTTTAAGGTTTTTAAAGTGATATTATACAAGTGATTTATGATTAAGGTTATTTCATTTAAATAAAACCTAAATCTCTGAATATTTCTCAACTCTTCCTTTTATAGGGACACTAGGAAGCAGTCCAAGGATTGTGTGTATGTTTAGGGGAGAAAAAAGATGCATTATCAGATTTTCTTAGGAAATATTAGTTAAATAATTAATTTTAACATTAACATTGGGGATAACACTGGGGAGATTTGTATTCCCCCTTTCCGAAAAAATGCTGATTTTCACTTCAGGGACCCTCTAAAACATTTGTACATGAAGATCCTGGGACATACATCAAAATACTGTTAGACAACAGAAGAGAGGATAGATAAATAAAATTTAGTTTATAGAATAATGTGCAAGAATTAGAAGGAATAAACCATATATATCAATCAAGTAGATCTCAAAAATAACCTTGAATATGAAGAAAAAATGACATAAAATAAAATGGATGTCACAAAGTCTTTTCTGCAAAATTAAAATGGAAAAAAATTACTAAAAATAGCTATAGATATATATTCAAGCAAAAATAATTAAAAGTTTAACTATAAATGTAGGGTAAACATGCATACTTTAAGTACAGAAAAATTAACCTTTGGGTTTGTTGATTTTCTTTTGATTACATTTTTGGTGATTGTTAAAGTAACATTCCTTTCCTCTGTTTGGGTTCATTTTACCATTCTCTCACTAATGTCTGAAACTAGTGGTTTAGTAAATTTTCATTGTTTGCTGATTTCTAGACTGGCACCCCACTCCAGTACTCTTGCCTGGAAAATTCTATGGATGGAGGAGTCTGGTAGGCTGCAGTCCATGGGGTCTTTAAGAGTCAGACACGACTGAGCGACTTCACTTTCACTTTTCACTTTCATACATTGGAGAAGGAAATGGCAACCCACTCCAGTGTTCTTGCCTGGAGAATCCCAGGGATGGGGGAGCCTGGTGGGCTGCCGGCTATGGAGTCACACAGGGTCAGACACAACTGAAGTGACTTAGTGCAGCAGCAGTATGTTCTAAGTATCCTCATGTGTATTCAAATACACACTTTTTTAATTACTGAATTTTTTTCTGATTTCTCATTTAACTGCATTGTGATTGAAGAAAAAGGATCTGCATGATAATTTCTTGAAATTTTCTGATATTTCTTTTATGGTTTTGAACGTGGTCAAGTTTTGTTTGAAGTTCATGTGTAACTTAGAATATTGTTTATTTCTTAAAATAACATAATAGCCTTCTCTTGTCTATAATTTTTCTTTATATATTATGATGGAAAGTTATTAGAAGCATCAAAGTTTATAATAATTTCTATAAATGGAGCTATTGTCATTGTTCTGTGATCTTTTCTGTATTTTATAGGTGGTTTTTGTGCCATAAAGAATATTCTGTCATATCAATATAGATGTATGAGATTTCCCTTGGCTAATATTTTCCCTACTAATTTTCTGTCCTTTGTTATCAGTTTTCTCATGATCTTATGTTTAGTTGTGACTCCTATAAACAGTATAATCCTTTATTTTCTTTTAAATATAGCTTTGGTAAATTTAATCTACTTATATTTATTAAGGTTGCTTCTTATATTTGAATTCTTTACCCACCAACTCCCAGAGTTCACTCTGACTCACGTCCATCGAGTCAGTGATGCTATCCAGCCATCTTATCCTCTGTCATCCCTTTCTCCTCCTGCTCCCAACCCCTCCCAGCATCAGAGTCTTTTCCAGTGAGTCAACACTTCGCATGAGATGGCCAAAGTACTGGAGTTTCAGCTTCAGCATCATTCCCTCCAAAGAAATTCCAGGGCTGATCTCCTTCAGAATGGACTGGTTGGATGTCCTTGCAGTCCAAGGGACTCTCAAGAGTCTTCTCCAACACCACATTTCAAAAGCATCAATTCTTCAGCGCTCAGCTTTCTTCACAGTCCAACTCTCACATCCATACATGACCACTGGAAAAAAAGCAGATATAAGCAGTTCTAAATCAGAAGTCAGGATTTACATCACTCAAAATAAGTAACAATGTAGAAAATGAATTGCATTTCTAGTGTGGCCTATCTCCAGAGTATGAATTAATTCAATTTCATTTAGAAATTTGAAATTATATAAATGTGTCACTTTTCTTAACTTTGAAGATATTTATAATATACATTATAATAAAACAAAGACAAAAGTAAATTTCCCTCATGCCATCAGAAAATCCTGAATATGCAGCTTCAGAATATCCTGTCTTCTATCCACTTGTTAACGCATTTAAGCATTTATCCATTCCATCAATTAACAAGAATCTGATTTGTTACTGTGTGCAAACAATTTGCTAAACTCCAGGGGCAGACCAAATCGTGTTGGTCCTGCTTTTGTTAATTTAAAGCCACTAAAAATGGTTTACAACAGTTAAAACTTTTATAAAATATTTAAATATTTGTAAAGACCTAGCTGTCCTCCTGTAAGTCAGTCATCTTATTTAAGACTTATTTTTCCTTGCCTATGGTAATCTGTATCTACTATGTTTACTAAGTTTATTCCTACTGTACTGGTTGACTCATATATACTATTTTAGGCAGAAAACATAAAAATTTTATCTTTCCACTCTGTATGCCTGGAATCCACATCACTGTTTTCTTAGGGAATCTTTAAGAAGTAACTGACTAGCAAACTGGACTGATTGTTATTATTAACTCCTTTGGCTTAGTTGCCTCTCATTCTTTTTAAAAAGCATGTGTGCGATATGACACTCCTATAGAATGAGCATAAAGCATAATTGTAAAGCCTAAAGACAAATTCTAACTTACCCTGTTTCCAGACAATTTAGTGACCTCAGAACACTTCAAGTACCTTCTTTTAATTTGCATGCTATCGATGTCATATATTTTGTATTCTTTAAAAAAAAAAGTTCCATTGGGAGATAATTTACATACCATCAAATTCACTGATTCAAAGCATAAGACTTGATGGATTTTAGTGTGCTCTCAGAATTGTACAAGCATCACCAAAATATAATTTTAGAACATTTTCATGACGCTAAAAAGAAACCCTGGGCTCATTAGCAGTCACTCCTCATTATCCTGTTCCCAGCCCCTGGCAACTTGTAATCAGCTTTCCCTCTCTGTAGATTTGTAAGTAGGCAATTTTCAACTAGATTTAATCATATAGTACCACATTTACCATTTACACTGCATTCTTTTTCTCCCTCTATCTCTATACTTTCATCTAAAATCATTTTCATTCTGCTGGAACACCACCCATACTGGTCTTCTGGCTTTGTTAGTAAAAATTCTTCTTTCATCTTTACTGAGAAGACCAAGGTCCCTGGAAGCTGGGCTGGAGTCAGAAGCAGTGGTCGACTTCCAGTTCCCCTTATTGCTAGGGTGCCTCTACAGGGCCCCACCCTTATGCACAGCTAGGGTGGAAACTGAACTCTTCCCTCGTTCCTAGAGCACTGGCTCTTCCTCTCACTCATTCTTGGATGAAAAGGACCCCAAGTTCTCGGCTTATCCTTTGTCTTCTCCTGGTGCTTCTCTACTTCTTAAGATCTGCTGTTACCAGGCAAGTGCTGTTGCTTAGTCTGACTCTCTATGCCTGTTTGGACTCGATCCTCCACCATAGTGAGAAAAAGTCAGTGGTGTTTTATATGGAGGACTCTCCTACTTCCTCCAAGGTTAATAAGGAAACCAGTTCACTGTCTCCCACCTCAGAGTTAACAAGAAGAGCAAAGGTGCAAGTTCCAGACCTGTAACTTTAAAGAAAGAAATCCAGGATTTCTTTGAAAATCCTAGGAAAAGAATATCCTAGGAAAAATAGGTCTTTTTAGTATCTTCTTAGTTTTTCACTGGTTCATTTTCACTATACCTTCTTAGTTTTTCACTAGTTCATTTTCACTATACCTACTTAGTTTTTTTCCTAGTTCATTTTCACTTTAAAAGTTTCACAAGGATTTTCAAAAAATGTTTTAAGCAGGCTGAAGAAAGGGGTAAGCATTATTGCTAAAATGACAAAATAACTTCTAGTCATTCCTTTGTAACCATGAGGAAATCTAAAATATTTCTTACGAAGTAATTTTTAAAAATGCATGCACTATGATTTTAAAAATTAAAGATTTGGAAAGAAAATGATTAAAGTTTCCCTGAGAAGCAATTTGAAACTGGCAGTCAGATTAAAAAAAAAGAATGAATAGCTGCGTAACTCATTGGTGAGAGAGACATTCTCTGGCACCAGGATTTGAGAGGGTTGATAATCTTGATCCTGCAACTGCAATGAGGCAACAGTGAGCAAGGTAGACGGGTTGTCCAGAGTGAACCCAAGTTTGTCTGATAGCCACATTCTCAGAATGAATGAATGAATGAAACGATCAGTTATTGGGGAGCAGATATCTAACAGTTGCTTTACAGTGGGTTTTCTAGTTTTCCATAATGGAGAAAAATAGAAATAGCAAGAAATTACTGAGAGAAAAGAGAGAGAGAGAAATCACCACCACCATTATCATAATCTTTCATCTTAGCTAATTTCTACTGAACAGTCTTATTCTGTGTCATTTACATCAGGCACTAGGAAAGCTCTTGATTGAGCTCATTTAATGTTCTCTATTGCCCTCTGAGGCACTTTCACCAAGTAGGAAACTGGAACCCTGTACAGTTCTGGAGGCTGTTTTCTGTGCACATTTTTGCTCCTCCCCCAACCGCCTCACTTGGGGATCTCAGTTCCCTGACCAGGGATTGAACTCAGGCCATGGCAATGAAGCCCCAAATCCTAAGCACTAGGCCACCAGGGTACTCCCCATTTGTACAATCGTTACTAAACCATTTGAAGCAAAATAGAGTGATCCATTCAAGAACCAGTGTGAGTAGTTGGAGCATCAGATTGCGCTACTTCTAGAGAACACAGGTTAAGTGGAATCCTCCTTTATTCATAAACGAGTAATTTTCAATTTGGGGACAGACAGTAGCACTCAAGATTAGACCTAGTGATGATAAATTATAGCTAAAAGTGTATGCACCATTAGGGCACTTATTTGTGCCTAAGTTGTGGACTTCCTTTACAAATGGCTCTAAATAGCATTTTTTTCATGAATTTTCACATTTTCTAGGCATCATAGTCATAGAAATACTCTAATATGGCAATTTAGTTCTCGTGTGATAATTTTCACTTATTTGGTAATATACTTTCAAATAGTGAAAACTGTTATGGGAAACTCCTAAAAAATACTCCAAAATACAACAGAGGTATGATCTTCTTAGACCTACTTAAACATTAATCAGAAATACGTTTATTCAAATAGAAGTCATAACATATAAAGCTAAAAGTTGTGTATACATATTTACTTCATTATGAGATTAATATAGAGAACATATTCATAAATTCACATTTGTATATAAACATGAAACCACTTTTTAATGCTAAACTTTTATTTTTATATGTTCACGCTATTGTTTTGGTTTCCATGCTCCCAGGTAGCCATATTCCACTGGCCCAGTATAATAGAGGAGTTTCAACTCATAGGCCAACTTATCTACAGAGTGGCAGCCTGGAGGATTGTATTAAGGATTCTAAGATTGCATCTGGAGTTCATGTGCAAGACTATCACAATTGATTAGTCATGTTTTTTCATGACCACAGAAAGGAGGAGAATTTATGGTGAGTTTCCTGGGTTTGTCATTCATGATACTACATCTCAGTAGCCGTTACTGGAATTTTGGGTCAAGTATGAAGGAAAAAAACAGCATTTGGGTGTTTTCATAAATACAATTCAGCATTGCCAAGACGCTCTGATTCTTAGATGGTAGGTGTAATTTTCATTTTCTTTAAAAAAGTTTGTCAGATGGATAAAACTGTCTCCTAATCCTTCCAACTACATAAGAGGGAAAGAATGAAATCATTGAATGAATGAGAAATGAAAGTGACGGTGTTTGTGAAACAGACTATGAAGCAAGAATCTTCTACTTTGTCTTTTAACACGAAAAGTCACCATATTTAGTAGTTATCCAAGATGTACAAAGAAGACTCAAAATTATTTAAAAACCACCACCACCTCCAAAACCTCCACAACAAAAACCTCCGGTTATCTAATTCATAGAAACATGGCCAACAATAAAATCCAAAGGTATTTTTTTTTTTTTTTGTAAGCTGCAGTGGGGCCTGAAAAGATTCATTTATCCCTCTAGATAAATTCACATGTGGAAAAACAGGCCAAGAAATAAGACTTAGCAACACAGTGAGAAAAGACTGGAGACTGTTATTTCTTAAGGGAAACTGTTTATCTCCACACATAATCTTCACTTCTTCTGAAGAAAAACTGGCTTGGTAGGTTCTCTAACTACTTCAATAATATATGATGTGAGCAGAGTCACTGGCTTTTATAGGTATTTTATTAAGTCCCTTGTACCATGAACCTACTAATTTTGGCGGTCCCTAGACCCTCTAAAAAAGGTGAGGAAATCTGTGAGGCAGGGAATTTCTTAGCAAAATAATCTTCATAATTTAATGAAACATAAAGAAATGTAACACATAAGCAAAGTGTTACTGTACCATACAGAATGCATGACACTTACCACTGATGAACAATAAATAGTTCATATAGAGCGGTCAACTCTCAGATTCTTCTCATTATCTGTCATCTTTTCAAAAATAGTCATTAGATTTGAGCCTCATCCTCTACAAACTGACAATCACGTAGAAGTTCCTGAAGTTAACTCTCCAGCAGTATTTATGCAGTGGCTCCAGGTTTTTATCGTTTTCTTTAAGGATTCACTTCCTTTCCTTTCTTCCTTTCTCTGTCCCTCCCTTTTTTCCCTCTCTCTGTCCCTCCCTCCCTCCTTCCTTTTTCACTCTATCTCTCCATACTTTCCTCGATCCCTCCCTTTTTTCTCCCTTCTTTTGGTTTTGTTTTGTTCATAAAGCGTTTTACTTTGACTTTTGATGCTTTTTACTTTTGACTTTGAAGCTTTTTAGAGAAAAAGAAGAGACCTTAACATTATAGCTTTGAGGATGCCTACCATTTCTTCCATTCTTCTTGGATGACAGCTATTACATCTTTAAAAAAAAAATTGTATTAAAGAAAAAATTAAAAGTAGAAAAATAGTATTAAGGGGCATTTGGGCACAGTCCTCACAAGAGTGCCCTCACTTTAACAACAATTGCAAGTTTAGGGGTGAGTTCCCAAACCACTCTCAATTTCAAAATTTGCTGGAAGGATTCGTAGAACTCACTGAAAACTCTTCTGGATTATTACAGGGAAAGGATGTAGATGGAAACAAGCAAGCAAAGTCCAAGAGGCAGTCCATGAGAAATACCGAAAGAAGCTCATGTTGTCTGTCTCCATGAAGTCAGGACATATCACACTCCTGGCATTAATCTGTGACAAGACACATGGAGACAGCCAACCACGGAAGCTCACTTGAGCTTTTGGCACCCAGAGTTTTTACTGGAACTCATCATATACTGCCGGCATGGCTGAACTTTTGGCATCAGACCTTCCCAGAGTTCAGGCTAATGTCTTTAGTTTCTGGTTCCCCCAGCAGTCAGAACTGATCTTGTGTGACCCAAAGCTCCCATCACAGATGGCATTATTAGGCTGTCTGGCACCTAAGTTCAGTTCAGTGGCTCAGTTGT
>SJYV01005313.1:0-16475 GCA_006410875.1 Neotragus pygmaeus | reverse complement strand
AGGTCCCACACCTAAAGTCAAGACCTTCCCAAGCACAGCGTGAAGCCGGCACCTCTCAGCCTCAGCCTATGGCTGCATCAGGTCGGAGCGGCCTGCACTGGGCCTGGTCTGGGTACCTGGTAGGGTTGATTTTGTGGCCTCTGGGCCCAGCGTGGCCTTGTGTCCAAGATTCTCTCTGAGAGTCCTTCTTTCCCATTTTTGCCTCTGGTTAGAGAGAGGGCCTTGGGGATGTGGGGCCCCCAGATGGGTGTTGTGTGCTCAGAACACCTGCTGTGTGCTGTGGTCTCAGGCCGGGCACAGGGTGTCTTAGTCCTTGTGACAGTGCTGATCGATGCTTTATTTTTCAAGACCTGAAAGCTTGGAGGGCTGGAGGGTGGGGTCCAGGTGGTTCGAACATGGGTATGGAGTTCTGGGATTTGCACCGCTGTGTGGCCTTCTCAGCAGCTGGAGAGGGACTTGCCCTGGGCTTCCAGGTCTCAGGAGGCCTCCGGCACCCTGGCCTGGCCCAGCCCTCTGCCCCTCCTCCGTCACACCCACTCAGGGAGGGGAGAGCGGGGTGCTGGCCCAGGCTAGGAGAGGCAGTCACCAGCAGAGAAGCCAGTGTTCTCTACCCTTTACCCTTAGTGGGACACTGGGGTCACGGGACCTGAGGCTGCGGCGGGGCTGTGTGTGTGTGTCTGTGTCTGTGTGTCTCAAGGCCTGTTTCCCTTCCCCTCCCCAACTGTCACTATTCCCTTTGTGTTCTTATCTTTCCGGAACACGATGGAAATTCAAACTGCTCAGGAGAGTGTAACATGAAAAGCCCATGTCTTCTCCCTCCCCATCCTGGCCTCTGCTCATCTCCTGTCATGACCCCCCGCGGGCTTTCAGGCACACACAGGCTTTCAGGCACACATCTCCCCAGGAACACACCAGCTCAAGGTTGTCCACATTTAAACCGTGAGAGGGGGTGCCTGTTGAAAAGTACACCTCTCTTCCAGAGGCAGCCCCTGAAGTCATTTCGTGGTGTTTCTTTCTAGACAGGCCTTCCCCGTGCCAGCTCGCCCTGCTCATTTTTACACCCATGGCGCGTGTATTTTACACCGCGTATCCCTAACAGTATGGCTTGGTCATCTTAACATGGCGCCATCTACGGATTGAAATCTGTGTTTTTCCTGGGCCCTCCTTTCCTTCACTCGTTCTGTAGGTGCGTCAGTTTTCTGCTGTTTTGAACAGTCCTGTATTGAAGTGTGTTTTCACAGACATTTAGAAGTGGAGCTATAGGGTAAGGTCCTGCAAGGGAGCTTGTAGGTTAGACGTCTTTGGTCCTGTGTGCTGGGAAGAGACGCCCAGACAGGGGCTGCCCTGGGGCGCTGGGGGCTCTGGGTCCCTGTGGGGAGGGGCTGGGATTCACCCAGGCCAAGGTCAGGCCCAGGAGCCCACGGTGACCTCACGCTCCTCAAATACCCCAGGGCTGGGCAGTGTGGCAGCAGCTGCTCCGAGCGTCTCCGAGGACAGCACTGGAGCAGCCGGCTTAGGTTACAGCTGGAGAGGGAGGCCAGGCCGGGCTAGGATTCCCAGAACCATGGTGGTCCTGATCGTGAGGTGCTTAGCACGCTCATACTGCTCTGCCCTGTTATCTCGGGGAATCCTCACAGCAGAGAAGGGTTTTTAAAATTAATTTTTTTAAAATTAATTTGTTTGTTTTTGGTTGCTCTAGGTCTTCGTTGCTGTGTGTGGGTTTTCTCTCGTTGTGGCGAGGGAGACTTCTCCGCGTGGTGGCTCCTCTTGTTCCAGTGCCCGGGCTCCGGGTGCACGGGCTTTAGTATTTGCGGTGCACGGACTCCTGAGCGCGGACTCGGTAGTTGTGGAGCGTGGGCTCAGCTGCTCTGCCGCGTGTTGGATCTTCCCGGACCAGGGATCGAACCTTTGTCTCCTGCATTGGCAGGCCAATTCCCACCCACTGTACCATCAGGGAAGTCCTAGGAAGGGTTTTATCTTGACTTTATCCCCGTTGCACCTCCATTGCACAGATGGGGCTCCTGAGGTTGAGGCTGAAGGCAGGTGGTGGGGCTGTCTGCCAGGCCTTCCCCATGGGCTGTGCCATGATCCCCAGTGGACAGATGAGGCCCGAGGTCATGTCTAGAGGGCAGCCCGTTAGGCCCTGAACTTAGATCTTCCTGAATGTCCATTTATTTATTTGGCTCCCCGGGGTCTTGGTTGTGGCATGTGGAATCTTTTGTCTACACTGTGGAATGTGAACTCTTAGTTTCAGGGATCTAGTGCCCCGACCAGGAATTGAACCCTGGTCCCCTGCACTGGGACCTGGTGTCTTAGCCTTTGGACCACCAGGGAAGTCCCTCGATGCCCCCATTTAAACCACTGTCCTCTTGGCCTTGCCCCCACTGGGGAGGTGGGGCAGAGGGTCCTGGTGCCTGTGGGACATGGGAGGCTCTTGGAGGACGAGCCCTGCACCCCCATGCGGTCTGGCTTGGCTTGGATGTTGCCGCTGCCCCGAGGCAGCCCATGATCCGTACTGCACGGGGCATCGTGGGTATCAGCTCTCCAAGTTCCCTCCAGCCCCTCTTACCCTGCCTTCTCCCTGGTGCCACCTGCCACCCTGTGGTGCCCAGGAGTGCAGGAAGGCAAGGCCCGGCTGGCTTGTTCACTGCTGTGCCCTTGGGCCCACAGTTGGCACTGAGTAGGCTACAGGCTAAGCTGCCCCGCAAGCCAGCCGATGGCCCTGAGCAGAGGGGGAGGCCGCTGGGTGGGCCTCGGAGAGCACTGATTGCTTGCCTTGTCCTCTTCACCCGACTCGCCTCTCTCCTGTGCAGTGTTTTTCCTCTGGAAGGTGAAAGCTTGTGTTTTATCTGGCAGTAGGAGGCGATTTCATAAAAGACCTCACATTCGGACAGGCATCTCCCCCCTCTCCCAAGTCTACCAAGATAAATAGCTTTAATTATTCCTCGCTTGTGGCTGTAATAGTTTTCCTGCTAGAGCGGCAGGGACTTGAAATGTGGCCCTTTTGTGTGTGGGTTGCTCCCTTCCACCAGCTGGCAGCTGCTTTTCCGTCTTGCTTTTCTGTTCCCCAGGAGGCAGAGAGCGCCCCTCATTCTCACACCAGGACAGACGGTTCTGTGGGAGGAGAGAGCTTGGCTCCCGGCATTTATTCCCATTCTGCTGGGCCCCTCTGGCACAAGTCTGTCCAGCATGAAGGGCTCAAGGCTCAAGGCTTGTTCCAGGGCAGAGGGGAAGGGGGACAAGGACAGGGGTTACCAGAGGGCTGCCCAGTGCCTTCCCCAGGCACACACACCCTTGGCCTGGGCAGCCGGACCCCCCATTCTGGCTGCCTCCTGCACATAGGAAAGTGGCCGGGCCGCCCTGACCCCAGGCCTGGGGGCGGCCGTGCAGGTCAGCATCCTCAGATGCTGGGCGGGGTGCTTGGCCAGCCACGTGCAGAGCCCTGGGTTCAGCTTGTCCAGGAAGTGCTGGAGAACTTTCCTGGTCCCCTGGAAGAGGCAGCAGGGACTCAGGGAAAGAGAGGCAGGGTGCCTGGGAAGAGCCAAGGGCCACGAAGGCTGGGGAGAAGGCCTTCTGCCCGTGGTCTGGGAGGTGGTAAGACCAGCATGGCCCCGTGGGGAGATGGAGGGGTGTTCCAAGCCGTCCATGTTAGCAGGGCCTGGCAAACCCCATAAGGAGTTTGACTTTGTTCCAGAAGGTTCTGGGGAACTATGGAGGAGTGTGGGCAAGAGAGAGACCACTGCAAGCCGGCTGCTTTGGACACTGTGACTGGGACATGCCTGGAGGCTCAACACGTCCCCATGTCATCTGGTCAGTGTCCTTGAGGCCACCAGCTTCTTTGAGGCCTGTCTGAGTGCCAGGCCCCAGATTAGGCCCAGGAGTAAGGGTGGGGAGTAGGGCGTTTCCTTCAGGCCTGGGGCAAGGGAGCCCCTTTGCCTCAGTGTCCCCGCCCTATTCGGCTGCTCCAGGTTCCGTGGTGCTGTCCAAGGAGCCAACAAGAAGGGGCCTCAGGGTGGTGCTGTGCTGGGCCCCGAGAGCTGCTTGCTTCCCAGTCTCCATCGTCTTCTGCCTGGCCAGCAGCCAGCCCTGGCCTCTCCTGGCACGGGGTCCCTTTGGGTGGTGCCCAGGGCTGTGGGTTCACCAGGGCCTTCCTCTCTCAGCTCCTCCACAGCCTCCTTGTAAATCAGTCGGCTTGCCTGGGAACCCCTGCAACCTCCCTGGGCTGTAGCCAGGATTCCCAGTTGCCTCCCATTCTCCCTGCTGGGCCCATGCAAGGGAGAACTCCATGCCCGTGTGTGTCCCTACTCTCAATGCTCACTCAGCACTTGCGATCACCACCAAGCAGTTCTCTGACACCAGCTGGGCCTCCTGCAGTTCAGCTCCATTCTGACCCTGTCTCCCTGGAAGTGGCGTCAGATCACACAGGTTGAGGGCTCAGTGCCACCGGACTGTGCACACCCCACTGGAGACGCCAGGCACAACCTCAGCAATCAAGTTGCTATGTAAATCGGAGGTTCCTAGGATCTTGTCCTCAAGTTCGATTAACTTGCTGCAGCAACTCAGGAAGAGACTGCGCTTACCAGACGACTGGTTGACATGAAAGGATGCAGCTCAGGCCCGCCAGATGGAAGAGCCAAGCAGGGTGAGGCGGGGGCAGGGGGCAGGGGGCAGGCCTGCCGCGCCCTCTGGGGGCAGGCGCCAGCTTCCTGACATGCCACATGCTTGCCAGCCCAGAAGCTCTCCTGTACCCTGTCCTTTTGGCGTTTTATGGAGGCTTCATTGTATAGGCACGATGGATTTAACCATTGGCCTTTGGAGGCTGAGGAGGGCGGACTGAAAGTTCCAACTGTCTTAATTGCTAACCTGGTCCCGACATGGCTTTCTAAAGTCATATACCCCAGGATGCTTGAAGGGGGCATCACATGAATCACGAAGACACCTTTATTGCTCTTTTATTTAAACTTTTTGCAAAAAATTATTTTTATCTCTTCACTTGGCTGTGCTGGGTCTTTGTTGCTGGGTGGGCTTTTCTCTAGTTGCAGCAAGTGGGGGCCACTCTCCAGTTAGCTGTGGGACACGGGCTTCTTCCCTGCAGTGGCGTCTCGTGTTGCAGCGCACAGGCTCTAGGGCGCAGGGGCTTCAGGAGTCGTGGTTCCCGGGCTCTAGAGCACAGGCTCGGTGGTTATGATGCACGGGTTTAGTTGCTCTGCGGCGTGTGGAGTTTTCCTGGACCAGGAATTGAACTTGTGTGTCCTGCATGGGCAGGCAGATTGTTTACCACTGAGCCACCAGGAAAGCGCATGTTTATTGGTTGCTCTTAATCACTTGAGAAATTGCAAGTTTTAGGAGCTCAGGGGCAGGAAAGACTAAATACATGTGTATTGTTAATCAGCATATCATGGCTCCCTTTCCTCTGTTTTCCCACGCGCTGTTTCCTCTCACGGAAGAATTTGTTCCAGTCTCTCTCCCTGGCTGAGTCAGGTGCCGTCTCTAGCCTCCCACAATGCCCCTGTGTCCCCAGCCTCAGTCCCCATCACCTGGGGATCCTTGTCGCCGGCCGCCCGCTCTCCTCACCCTCTGAGGGATGGGGAGGGTGTCTCCTTGCGCTTCACTGTCAGCTTGGTAATACGGTCGGTCGTATTGGCACATAGCCACACCCCTTTGCTCCTTTACATGGTGTCTGCGGTGGACTTGAGTCACTGTATGGGCGTGTGTGTGTGTGTGTGTGTGTGTGTGTGCTCAATTGTTCAGTCAGGTCCGACTCTTTGTGACACTTTGGACTGCAACTTGCCAGGCTCCTCTGTGGGTTTTTTCAGGCAAGAACACAAGTGGGTTGCCATTTCCTCCTCCAGGGGATCTTCCTGACCCAGGAATTCAACCTGTGCCTCCTGCATCTCCTGCATTACAGGCAGATTCTTTACCTACGGAGCCATCAGGGAAGTCCCTGAGTTACCATAGCAGAGATTAAATGGCCTGAAAAATGTTGGGTCCTTTACAGATAAAAGTTATGGCCACAACTCCCTAGTGCTGGCTCAAGGAAGCTCAGAGAGGGGGTACACACCCCACTTAGGAGCACAGACCCTGGAGCCAGTAGGCTCGGCCACTCGCCCTGTGACCTTGAGCAAGAAACCTAACCTGCCTGAACGAGCCCCTTTTCTCCTCTGAGCCTTTGGGGCGGTAACAGGAGATGTGGGGCTTTTGTGAAGAGTCCATGAAAAGTGCAGAAGCAGAGCCTGGGAGGGCTCAACCTGGGAGGTTGTCTGATAGCCCCATCTCACCTCAGCAGGGTGTGGGTGGGTGCTGGCCCTAGCAGCTTGTGGAAACTCGGCCTCTGCGACTTGGATACTCGGGGGCCTTGCCGCCCGGAGAGCAAGACTGGTAGGGTGTTTTTCCAGGTCCCCCACTGCACCTCCAGGGCATTGCATTCCCTGTAGAGTTGTCCCTGGTGATTCTGGCCCCTCAACCCCTGGCCCTGGAGCCTCAACGGAACAGATTTCACAGTGTGGTGGGTGGGAGGCCAGCCCAGGGTGTCAGAGCGGGCCTAGGAGCAGGGCAGGCAGGCTTGCAGTGGCTGTGGCCTGACTAATACTGCTTGATCTGAGTTCGTTTCCCTGTTTAGAGCCCGTCTTGGTGAGCTTCCTTGGAGCCTTCATTTCTCAGCCCGCCGGTCCCATCACTGCAGGGAGGAGGGACACGGGCCCTGCTCAACTTGGCTGGGAGGGTACCCTGCACACCCTCCCAGCCCGAAGCCCCCTTCATAGTCCCCGCCTGCAGGTAGATCGACAGGGCAGCCTGCCAGCCCTCCTCTCTGCTCCGTGCCCGCCAAGGTGATGAAGGTGGTGCCTTCTAGGTCGGTTTCTGGAAGCAGAGCCCAGAGACCAGTTCTGCCTCTTCCACGGCTCACCCGCAGCTGGGTCCAGGCCGTGTGGGCTCCAGGCCCCTTTCCTGGGGGAAGAAGCCCTCTCCTCGGAACCCCTCCCCCTGGGGGGCCAGGAGGCAGGCTGTGCCTGAGCCCCAGCCTCAGGAAGGTGGGTGGAGAGGGGAGCCATCAGCCCAGCGTGGCCAGCTCTGTCCATTGTCCTGAGGGCCCCTCCCAGTGAGGCTGGGAGAGGGGAAGGACGAGTGCAAAGGTCGGAGCCCTGCCCACTGTGGGAGCTGGGGCGCTAGTGCGGCCTTGGGAAGGGGCTGGGAGGGGAGGGCCTTGACTGCCAGTCCAAGAGCTCTGACTTCTCCTGAGGCTTTTAAAAAAGAGCGGAGCTTGATTCAGCTTTTTTTTTCCTTTTGGTTTTTCAGATATTTTCCGACCATCCCCTGTGTTCCAGGGACTGACCTCTGGTTGCATGGCTATGATGCACACAGATGCTGGTCCCATGGGCTTGGCGGCCCACCCATGGGGAGACCACGCAGGCTGTCCTCGCCCTGGCTTCCCTGTCCCGGGCCCCTGGATGAGCCAGGTTTCCCTTGGCCACAGGTCCTTGTGGTCGCCTGCCTGGCGCCGGCAGCGGCCTGGCTTGCCAGGCTGTTCTGGTCTGGCAAAAAGGGAGATGGGCCTTCCCTGGTCTGTTTGCCGCCATGTGGGAGTAGCTGACAGATTGGCTTTATTTTCTGATCCAGGAGCGGCCATGGGTACTGCGTCAAGGTTTTGGGCCCATTCCTGAGACCCATTTACAGTTGGACTCAGGAGCACCTTGTCTTGGGCCCCCTGTGGGTGCAGCCTGGCCGTGACCCTGGGGCTCCCCCACCCCACCAGTCCTCTCTTCCCTCCTGCCCGCTGTCAGGGGCCTACCCATGGCCTGCTCCCCTTTCTCACCCCCAGGAGGTGGCACCTGGCTTCTGAGGTGTGAGGTGGTCTGGCGGAAACCCAGGTTGTGGCCTCAGGAGCCTCCTCCAGGCTGTGGACCAGGCTTAGGGCTCAGACCAAACCAGGGGTGAGCAGGGGGCCCAACGAACAGCCGTTGGCCCTTCATATCCAGACTCATGCATTGGGAACATTTTGTTTTTTTCTATTGAGATAAAATTCACTTAACAAAAAAACAATTCAGTGGCCTTTAGTGTACTCACAGTATCCGGTAACCATCACCTCTATTTCCAAAATATTTTCATCAGTCCAAAAAGAAAACCTTGTTTCCATTAGGCAGTTATTCCCCATTCTCCCACCCTCAGCCCCTGGTGGCCACCAGTTTGCTTTCAGTCTCTGCATTTACTAATTCTGGATGTTCCAGATAAATAGGATCGTACACCTGTGACCTTTTGTGTCTGGCCTCTCACTCGGCATCATGTTTCTGAAGCTTCTCCACGGGGTAGCAGGTGTTGGGACTTCATTTCTTTCTATGGCTGAGTAATATTCTCTTCTGCGGATGGACCGCATTTTCTTTATCCAGTCATCAGTGGATGGACATCTGAGCTGTTTTGAATAGTGACACTTTGAATATTTGCATACAAGTATTCGTTTGAATATCAGCTTTCGGTTCTTTGGGGTATATACCTAGGAGTGGGATTGCTGAGTCAAATGGTAGTTCTGTGCGGCTGTCCCATTCTGAGTTCCCACCAGCAGGGTCTGAGAGTTTCAATTTCTCACCAGCATGTGTTATTTCCCACGTTTTGTTTAAAGTTGTAGCCATCCTGCTGCGTGAGCAGCGGCCTCTGACTATGGTTTGAGTTGCAGGTGCCTAATGGATAATGCTGTGCATCCTTTCACACGCTGGTCATTTGTATATCTTGGGGGAAACATTTCTTCAAGTCTTCTGTCCATTTTTTGAATTGGGTTATCTATTAGTTGTTGAGTTCTTTGTATATTCTGGACAATAGATTCTTATAAGATATATGATTTGTAAATATCTTCTCCCATTCTGTAGGTTTTTTAACTTTTTTGATACTGTCCTTTGATGCAAAAAGCTTATATGTGTGTGTGTGTGTGTGTTATTAATTCTTTTTTGGGCCACAGCACATGGCTTGTGGGATCTTAGTTCCCTGACCTGGACTCACGGCAGTGAAAGCATAGGGTCTTAACCTCTGCACTGCCAGGGAATTCTTCTAGAAGTTTATAATTTTGATGAAGTCCCATGTATGAGTCTCGTCGCTTTTGGCATCAACTTGAGGAATCCATTGCAAAATCCCATGTCTCAGAGCTTGACCCCTGTCTTCTCCTGGGGAGTTTTACAGTTTCTACTCTTACGTTCCTTTAGGTCATTGATTCTTTTGAGTTGGGTGTTTTTTTTTTAATATATGATATGAGGTGGGGGTCCAGCTTCATTCACTTGTACAGGGAGACCCAGTTGTCCCAGCACCATTTGTCGAAGAGATTATATTCTACCCCCTGAGTGTTCTCAGGACCTTTGATAAAAATCGAATGACCATAAGCAGAGCGTTTATTCTGGAGTCTCATTCTGCTGACATACAGTCCCTGCCTCTCCATTTGCCAGCGCTGTTCTATTTTGATTATTGTACCTTTGTAATGCATTTTGGAATCTGAGCCTGTGGGTCTCGCCACTCCATCTCCAGCTTGTTTTGGCTGTCATGGGGGTGACTGGGAACACTTTGCCACAGTTGTATTCATGCTTCTCTCTATAAATATATTTTGATGTTGTCACTGTGGATTTGACGAGCCAGTTGAAAGCAAGCTGTAGACATCACAAGAAACTTCACTGTATTTCCATATGTATCTTTCAATAAAAGGGGCATTCCTTTACAGGATAATGCCCTTGTTGCATCTAGATCTTTTTAAAGTTCCAGCACCTGGGGACGCCCCTGCTGGTCCAGTGATTGGGATTCTGGGCATCCAGTGCGGGCGGTGTGGCTTTGATCCCCAGTTGGGGAGCTAGGATCCCACGTGCCGAGTGGTGCAGCCTCCCGCCCACCGCCCCCACCAATAAAAAAGCACCTGTAGTCCACACATTTCCCCAGAAGAGCTCAGTCGCTGTTGAAAGGCGTTCATGGGGCTGCATTTCAGGACCACACCTGCGTCTGCTGGCCACACCTCTTTAGTCTTCTTCACTCCAGGATACACGTGTGCTCAGTTGTGTCCGACCCCACAAGCTGTAAGCCGACCAAGCTCCTCTGTCCATGGGGCTGTCCCAGCAGGAATACTGGAGTGGAGAGTCATTCCCTTCTCCAAGGGGATCTTCCCAACCCAGGGATCGAACCCGTGTCTCCTGTGGCTCCTGCACTGGCAGGTGGACTCTTCACCAATGAGCCATCAGAGAAGCCCTCCCTCCAGCTCCCAGCAGTTTTTGCCTTTCTTTTCATCTTTGGCTGTTTGTCTTGCAGGCTGCCTTGTGAGCTGGCACTGTCTGTTGTCCCCTGGTGATGGGCCCAGGGTTCTGTCCCACTGCCCCATATCTGGGCCACAGCATCAGGTCACTTTGTCTCCTGGTGACGCAGTGCCTCACTGTTTGGCTGAGATGGGGCGCCCCACGCTTTTTGAGTGAGTGGCCAGTAACAGTGATAGTGGCGGGTACAGGGATGCAGCGCTTCCTGTCTGTGTGTTGGGTCTGACCTCTGCCCACCATTAGTTCTGCTTGACAGATGAGAAAACCGAGGACTCAGATCTGCCCGGGTGACACCTCAATGGTGTAGGTGGGGCGTGAATGCCGGCTGTCCGGCTCCCATGGCCACACTCCCCATACGTGCAAGAAAGGGACTTCCATGATGGGGGGTCCAGTGGTTAGGACTTGGCACTTTCACTGCTGTGTCCCTAGGTTCAATCCCTGGTTGGAGAACTAAGATCCCACAGTGCTTAAAAAAAAAAAAAATTCAAGAGGGAGAAGGGCTTAGCTGGAGGAAGCAGAGGTGCCATGGAGATTCTTGACTCCACCCCTGCTCGGCTCTGAAGACGCCTCCATAGACGCAGAGGGGCTGGCAAAGGAAGGCCCAGCCCCCTCGCCTGGACTCGGGGCAACTGCTGCATTCCCAGGACCCTCTGACCCTGCCAGATTGCCCTTTGCTCCCCTGTGTCTTCCCACCTTGGGGTGACATGGGGTCTGGCACCAGGAGGTGCCCCGGGAGGGAACATCCCAGCAGAGGTGTGTGCCCCGCTGGGCCCCCTTGGTTCCTACGCACCTCCTCCCCCCACCTCAACCCTGGTCGCCCTGTGAACCACTATTCTCTCCTGCTGGACAGAGTGCGCCTAGGTCCCCGCCAGGGACGCTCATAGCCGCTGCCCGATCCTCAGTGTGGGCCGGGCAGGCAGGGCACACGGGGGAGAGGCTGGGGGACCGTGAGGACGTGGGAAGGGTGGCCTTGGGACCTGCCAGCTCACGCCCGCCTCCCTCCCCTCGCAGATGAAGACGTGTGTGTGTTCAAGTGCTCGGTGTCCCGGGAGACGGAGTGCAGCCGGGTGGGCAAGCAGTCGTTTATCATCACCCTGGGCTGCAACAGTGTCCTCCTCCAGTTCGCCACACCCAGCGGTACGTGTCCCTCCTGCCCCGCGGCTCACGGGTGCCCAGAGCTGGGGCGCCTAGGCTCCCAGCGTGGCTGGGGGGCACCTGGAGCTGGGGTGAATCAGAACCAGTTCATCTGACCCAGCGAATGACCCATCCACCTCAGAAGTATTCCCCAACAGAAATATGTCCACAGTAAGAGTATGTTCTTGCTGCCTGGACACTGCCCCAGACCTTGCCGGCTCCTTTGGGTCCTTCTAGGCTCGGCTCCTATGTCCGCCCCTCTGGGAGGCCCGTCCTCACCTCTCGGCCACCCCCCAGGCCTCTTGGAGGGGCCCCTCAGGTGGGGGTGGGGGCCCAGCCGCAGCAGTGGATAGGGTGGGGTGAGATCCGGAGGTCCAAGTGCAGAGGAGCTGCTGGAGGGGCCCAGGCAGACCCACGGGGGACACGCAAGTTTGCTGCTGGACCTGAGCCCCAGGCGAATGGTGCTGAGAGGTAGCCCCCGGCTGGAGGCCCCTGGAAGGCCCAGCAGCTGGGCTTGGCCCGTGCAGAGCTCTAGTCAGTGAGCCTGATGGTTAGCACAGGGGCTGGGCTGGGAGAGCCCAGGGTGAGGAAGCTGCCTGCCCACAGCCACCCACTGTGATCCCAGAACCCCCTTACCTGTCTCAGTGCCTCTGATGGAGTGGGGAAACGTCCCTGGCCCAGACCCTCAGGACCGCCTAGCTTCGCGTGGTCTGGCTTCAGAGCTGGGAGCTGGCCAGGTGACTGCCCAGCTCCCACCGGAAGTATTCTTAGGCTCCACCCCACTTCCTTCTTTATACGAAACCAATCCCAGTTCACTGTAAAAAATAAGTTACAGAAGCACCACCAAGGTTATCAGTAGATGTTCTTGTATAAATCCCCCTTGTCTTTTTCCTGTTCTATGGATAGTTGCATCCTAATTTGCCCTTACATCGCATCAGTTTCTTAAATTGTGATCAAGGATACCTAACCATTTTACCATGTTAACCCTTTCTGAGTGTACATTTCAGCAGCAGAGTGCCTTCCGTCACCACTGTCCAGCTCCGGAACTTTCTGTATCTCCCCACACTGTGTATTTTAAAGATACCATCTTCTAGTTCACTTTGTTAAAATACACAAAAAATTTACCAGCAACCGCGTTCAAGTGTCTGGACTCCAGAGCTGTTAACAGTACGTTCACACTGCGGTGCGCCCTTCCCCCCATCCATTGCCAGGACTCTTTCTTTGTCCTAAACCAAAATTCCATCCCCAGTAAACACTCACTCCCCCTTCTTCTTCCCCAGTCCACAGTACCACCTGTCTTCATGATTTGATTTTGTTTCTTTTTCTTGATAGAATTTTGTGGTCGGTATTTTATGTTGATAAACACGGTTCATTTGCATAATATCTGGTTCTGCCGACTGCTGGTGACTGATCCTCTGACATGCTCAGTGTCCCCTGGGGTCCCTCCTGTGCCCTCTGACTGGACACTGGGGTGGTGTCCCTGAGTCCATTTGCCACCCAAGACACTGCCAGGTGCTGTGGGTGGACCTGTGCTTCTTTACTGGGGTAAATCCTAGAGATCTGATGCCCGGGTTACTCTCTGAAAGCTTTGGCCAAGCTGCCCTCTGGCAGATCTGCGCCTGGGCCCACTCCCATCAGCCTCAAGGAGCACAGTCCCCCTTGACACCTGCCTTCTCCCATGGCAGCCACCACGTGGCCCATGTGGCTGTCCTTTTTCTTTTCCTTAAATTTCAACATTTAAGGGGGTGGGGATTTTCAGATCACTCATGCTCAAGGTAGAAAAGTCAGGTACACACCTAGAGCAAACCCCCTGCCCCTGAGCGGGTGGCTATGACCTGGCTTCCCCCTTCCAGATTTCTGCTCCTTCTATAACATCCTGAAAACCTGCCGAGGCCACACCCTAGAGCGGTCGGTGTTCAGCGAGCGCACGGAGGAGTCTTCTGCTGTGCAGTATTTCCAGGTGGGTACATGGCGCTTGGGCCAGCCTGCTGCCCTTGGTGGTCCCCGGAGGCTGTGTGGCATCTGGGTTCCCGTCCTGGCTTTGCCACTTGCTCAATGAGTAATCCTAGACGAGTGTTCTGTGCTTGCTTGGGCCTCGGTTTCCTCATCTGTGAAACAGAGATGCCAGTGCCTGCCTAGAAGGGTTGTTGGAAGGATTTGAGTGCAGATGAAGCTCAGGTTCACAGGCCTTCTGAGTAATGATAGCACAATTACCATGTCCTGAGCACGGAGGGCATGCCAGGCACTGGCTCTAGCGCTTTGATGCATACGGAAGCACTTGAGACCCTCCCAGTAGCTCTAGGAGGTAAGTACTATTGTTGTCCCCATTTTACAGATGAGAAAACTGAGGCTCAGAGAGGTTAAGTGACTTGCTCCAAGTCACACAGCTATTATGCAACAGAGCCAAGATGGGAAGCCAGGTCTGCCTGCTGCCCCGGCCCAGGTGCCACGCTGCCTCCCGACCGCCTGGTTGTCTTACAGAGAGACCCCACAGCACCTCACCTGCCTGGCGCTCTGAGCCCTAGGGTCCTGTTTGACCTGCTCCTCCGCTTCTTTGGGTCCCCTGAGATGGGGCAGGTGGCCCTCGATCGCAGAACCCCGCCTGTGGCGTATCTGAGTTCTGGGTGGCTTCCGGGGCCCAGGCGCCATCCAGCTGCATCCTTTGGCCACAGTGACGGTGGTGGTGCCCCCCCGCAACGGGGGCCACCTCCAGCTTCCCACTCCCCTGGAGCAGCTGGCTGCGGAGAGGGATGCGGCCTCCTCAGGTTGATCTCTGCCCGAAGCCGACCTTCCTCTGTCATAGGGTCAGCTGGGGCCTCAGCCGTCAGCCGGCTGCGTGCCCTGTGCCATTGGCCTGTCTCTGTTCCAGTTTTATGGCTACCTGTCCCAGCAGCAGAACATGATGCAGGACTACGTGCGGACGGGCACCTACCAGCGCGCCATCCTGCAGAACCACACAGACTTCAAGGACAAGGTGAGCCGGCGGGCCACGCCTTCCCCCCACCCCACCCCCGTCCTCAGGCTGCGCACGCGCCTCGCTGCCTCAGTGGCCTCGCCTCTTTTCTCTTTGCTCACTGATTTTGTCTTTTCTTTCCTCGGACTGGAGGAGCAAAGTCTACTTTTTGTAGAAGCCTGGTGTGTATCAGATGGGCACAAAAGGCCTCTGTCATTTCCCTCTGAAACAGCCACTGCCAACAGTAAAGCCCTCTTGCAGATGTTTTCCCCTTGCGTATATCTATATCAGCATGTATGTATATTTTAGGGTTTAATCTTTAAAAAAAAAATTTTATTTGACTAGGCCAGGTCTTATTTGAAACACATAGGCTTTGTTTTAGTGTGTGGGAACTATTTTTTTTTATGTTGTCACATGTGGGATGTAGTTCCCTGGCCAGGGATCGAACCCGGGCCCCCTGTACTGGGGGCACAGAGGTGGAGCCACTGGAGCACCAGGGAGGTCCCTCAGGTTATAGTCTTTTTTTTTTTTTTTTTTTGAGTTTTTTCTTTTTTTTAGTTTATGTT
Organism: Neotragus pygmaeus; assembly: GCA_006410875.1. Lineage (NCBI taxonomy): Eukaryota > Metazoa > Chordata > Mammalia > Artiodactyla > Bovidae > Neotragus > Neotragus pygmaeus. The sequence goes on along the minus strand of SJYV01005313.1, from coordinate 1,554 downwards.
TTATATTGAAGGATAATTGCTTTGCAAAATTTTCTTGTTTTCTGTCAAACCTCAACATGAATCAGCCATAGGTATACATATAACCCCTCCCTTTTGAAACTCCCTCCCATCTCCTGTCCTGGGTTATAATCTTTTTAAAATATATATATATATAAAATATGGAGAAGGAAATGGCAACCCACTCCAGTATTCTTGGCCTGGAAAATCCTGGAGAATGGATAGAGGAGCCTGGCAGGCTACAGTCCATGGGGTCGAAAGAGTCGGACACGACTTAGCAACTAAACCACACACAAAATAGGACTGTATGCCACATTCACTTCCTACAAGATACTTTTCCCCCACCCAGTGTTGTGTCTTGGCACGTGCTGTTAAGTTACATGGACGAAATGGAATGTAGTCACTTCCCTAGTTCCTTTTAAAATCTTTTTACTGTTACTCACTGGTACTGCTGACCCTGGAACAGCACGGGCTTGACCTGCACTGGTCCACTTATCCACAGACTGTTTTTGATGGATATGAACAAACATGCTACATGATCCACAGTTGGTTGAATCCATAGAGGTAGAGCCATGGACATGGAGGGCCCACTATATGGTTATACTCAGATTTTCTACCGGGAAGGAGTGTTGGCGTCCCAGATTCCCGTGTTGTTCAAGAGTCAACTATACACGCATGATTAAAAAGAGACCAGATTATATATATTCAGAGGGGAAAGTTGATTCTTTTCTCTTCCTGTGGCTTAGAGTTTGTTTCCCCTTTTTTATTTAATTTATTTTTGGCTATGCCATGTCTTAGTTGCACTATGTGGGATCCAGTTCCCTGAGCAGGGATTGAACCAGGCCCCCTGCTTTAGGAGCACGGACTCTTAGCCTCTGGACCACCAGGAAAGTCCTCTGGAGTTTACTTTCCCTTGCCACATCGAAGTCTGTGGCTTTGTCCACACATCTCGGGGGTTCTCTCCACATGATTCACCTGGATCCACCTTGTCCAGCACCTAGGTCATGCCCCCCCACCCACTGTTGCTGAGAATCCCCTCCCACCACTGAGCACCCCCACCTCCTGCCCACCGCTGGCCCAGGGCCTGAGCCCCCGCAGCCTGAGGAGGAGTCGTCCTCGACGTGGCAGTCATCTGTGTGCCCTGGCAGCTGGCAGAGGTCACACTGGGGCAGCGCTTGTGGCCCGGGAAGCCCACGTTCCTTCAGCGAAGCCCCTTCCAGCTCCTCCAGCACGCAGATCCATTTCGTTGTTCATCTAGAGCTCTGAGAGGCACTCAAGGTCCACCACCCCCCAACCCCCGACAGCACCAACGTCTCCATCAGGCACTCAACCTATGCCCACCGCCACGCCCAGAGTAGGTCTCCTTTAGCTCGTGCGCTTCACCAGCAGACCTGTTTATCCCAGCTTTCTGCTAACGTGGTAGCAGTCAGACGAATCCAGAATGTGGGGTGGCCCACCATGCTGTGGCCTGGACTCCGAGAGCCTGTGCTGTGGGGCCCAGCAGCCCTGGAGAGGGCACCCACGTGGGAACCGTTCCCAGGTTTCCTCTCAGGTTGT
>SJYV01005309.1:0-17419 GCA_006410875.1 Neotragus pygmaeus | reverse complement strand
CTTTTGGAGGTTCCATGAACTGTTGCCCACCAACCTCCTCTGTTCATGGGTTCTCCAGGCAGGAATTCAGAGTGGGTTGCCATTTCCTTCTGAGGATCTTTCTGACCTGTCCGTTCAGTCACAAAGGGACTGAATCTCTACCTCCCGGTATTTCCAGTGAAATCTTCAAGGGTATGGAAACAGAGGCCAGACTTTAGCAGAAAATACCTTATTTGCCCTAAATTGCTGTGTGTTCAGCTTTCTTGTCACAGCATTTTTACAGAATTGTGTTGCTGCACTCACTGCAGGCCCCATGATCAAGTAATAGAAAAACTATACTGGGAAAATTATACTTTGTATTGACATGAAGAAAAGAATTAGCCTCACTACTCCATCATCTTATGTAAAAAACAAGAAGTTGGAAATGTTTCAGATGATTTTATTTTATTGTTTTTTCTTTCTATATTCCTAACTTTCATAACAATAAAAAAAAAAAGATTTGGCATGGCAATATATTGTTATGTATTCTATGAAAGTATAATTTGATGGAATGACAATTTTGAAGCCTGAAGCAACTACAAATGCTTAAATTAGAGGAAAAATGGGAGAGTAGGAAGCCATTTTCTTGAATTAAGTTGAACTCCATGCTGTAGGTGTTACTCTTTGCTGCTCCCTACATTGTATTGTGTTTAGTCACTCAGTCATGTCTGACTCTTTTTGACTTCATGGACTGTAGCCTGCCAGGCTCCTAGGTCCATGGGAATTCTCCAGGCAAGAATCCTGGAGTGGGTTGCCATGCCCTCCTCCAGGGGATCTTCCCAACTCAGGGATTGAACCCAGGCCTCCTGCATTGCAAGCAGATTCTTTACCATCTGAGCCACCAGGAAAGCCCCTCAACAGCATTGAAAGTGAAAGTGAAGTCGCTCAGTCGTGTCCAACTCTTTGCGACCCCATGGACTATAGTCCACCAGGCTCCTCTGTCCATAGGATTATCCAGGCAAGAGTACTGGAGTGGGTTGCCGTTTCCTTTTCCAGGGAATCTCCCCGACCCAGGGATTGAACCCAGGTTTCCCGTGATGCAGGCAGACACATTAACCTCTGAGCCACCGGGGAACTTGGCCACTATTCCTCTTATTGTAGAAGGGCAGTGGCACACTATGTCTACCATGGTCTGACACAGACCCATTGAGGTCTTTACCACTCTGCCTTTCATTCTGAGAGAATCTGAACATCAGCTGGGGAGGGAGAAGAAAAGAGAACCTACACTTCTTTGGACCATGAAGTGCATAAACCAGAATCTTTTATAAATAGTCATTTACTGTATGTTCAAATGATACAAAATCTACAATTGGGACAGATATCTAGGTTTCCTGCAAAGGAGTCCTACCTACGGCATGGGACTACATTCCTCAGCCCTTGGGTACAGTATGAGCTCTCCCTTAACCAAAACAGGCTCACCCCCAGACCCCTCCACAAACTCTCTCCTACTGCCCTTCACTTCTGGTCATCCCTCACCCTCGACACCCCAATCAGATGGTCTTGCTGTTCACACTGTGCACTGTTCGCTGAACTCATGGTAGGCAAGGTGTGAGCTAAGAGGCAGGAAGAAAATGTGAGGAGCCATAGGAACTGCAAACGTGTTTATTCTCTCCTGGCTGGTGCAGCAGCTGTAGCAGCAGACATAATATAACTTAACACAACACAACCTCTCTCCCAGCTGAAGCAGCAGCTGTGGCAGTAGACACACTATAGTCTCTCCTCTCATGGCTGACCCAAAGGACACAGCTGTGACACAGCAGTAATGCTGTCACTTTCTAGGAGGAGCCCATATAACCCTATAGCACAAAGTAGCTCACGACCAAACAAATACCTTGTGACATTCATGTGAGGTGTTCTAAGTGATCTCAGCTGTTCAGTTCAGTTCAGTTCAGGCACTCAGTTGTGTCTGACTCTTTGCAATCCCATGAATCACAGCACGCCAGGCCACCCTGTCCATCACCAACTCCCAGAGTTCACTCAGACTCACGTCCATCGAGTCAGTGATGCCATCCAGCCATCCCATCATCTGTCATCCCCTTCTCCTCCTGCCCCCAATCCCTCCCAGCATCAGAGTCTTTTCCAATAAGTCAACTCTTCGCATAAGGTGGCCAAAGTACTGAAGTTTCAGCTTTAGCATCATTCCTTTGAAAGAAATCCCAGGACTGATCTCCTTCAGAATGGACTGGTTGGATCTCCTTGCAGTCCAAGGGACTCTCAAGAGTCTTCTCCAACACCACAGTTCAAAAGCATCAATTCTTTGGCACTCAGCCTTCTTCATAGTCCAACTCTCACATACATACATGACCACTGGGAAAACTATATCCTTGACTAGACAGACCCTAGTTGGCAAGTAATGTCTCTGCTTTTGAATATGCTATCTAGGTTGGTCATAACTTTCCTTCCAAAGAGTAACCATCTTTTAATTTCATGGCTGCAGTCACCGTCTGCAGTGATGCTATTACATAATCATTATTTACAAAACGTGGGGTAAAAGCGAGAGGCCATGGAGGGACAGAGCCTGACCATGCCATCTTAGCTAATTTGTTCTTTCCCTACACATCCTCAACCTTGTTTTGCTAAAGGACTAGCCTTTCCTTCTCCAGCTTTGAGTTACATTACAAAACCTCTAGCCTTAGCAATCAGGGAAGGAAGTGGGGTCACCACAGAAATGATGCAAAGGGAACCTGTGTGTACATGACAACTAAAGTTTCTGACTTACATGACATACATTTACATATATATAGGCCTATGATATCTTCCGTTTAAGATACTTGAAAATCATAATGGAAATTCAAAAAAAAGCAATATTAAAGGGAGGATTATGAAGTTTACTCTGCTGTAACAAAAGGTAGGATTTCCAGATGTTGGGTTTTAGGAGGCCTAAATATAAGTCTCCAAGAGAGCATATGGCCACAGGAAGGATTGTTTCAAAACGGGTGTTGAAAACATCAGCAAAAGTTATGAGCAGAAAAAGTAGTATACAGTAGATAAATAATAAATAGTTGTTAAATAACCAAAAGAATTATTAAAAACATAGTAGAACTGATGACATATGTTACAATTCAAGTGTGCAAAACATGATAATTATTTTCTACAAGGAATCTCATGTTGCTTTTGAGCCCACTCAAGATAAACAAATATTTTCAGCTCCTCAATGAATATACCTCAGTCTCTTCTAGTTTCAGGGAATGTTTTCCATGTATTATCTCAGTTGCTTCAAGATTTAATCTCAATGAACTTTATCTTTTTTTCTTTCTCCCTCCTTCTGATGACCTAGCCTCCCCCAGGGACTTTCTAGGACCTTGCAGATTTGAGGCAGAGATGTTCAGGCATTAATGTGGTCTGGTTTGCCCAACTGACTGGGCCTTCTGCTGAAGTGAGGCTGGTCCCACCTATCTGCAACCTGTGCTCACTGCTGAAATGGGCAGACCCTACTCCAGACTCTGGTCCCACAGTCCCTCACTTTGCAGCCTTCTTGTCCAAACCCTATGTCTCCTTCACTCTTAGCATTTGTGCACCACCCAGAAGTGCACAAGTAATGACACACACATATTACGGGAACCAGAGGTGCCAGCGTGGGCTCATTTGCTTAGAATCTTCCTCAGGCATTGCAAATCCACCTCAGCTCACTGCTCTGCACACTGGAATACTCTGAATGTTTGACTTCATGAAAGAGGTTACAGTTTCCTCAGACTATCCTTAGAAATAAAGGTGCCCCTTACACTAGGATTCTCCAAATCTCTCTGGTTCTCCCTATATATGCATTGTCCCAAGGTTTTCTTGTTGGGGGAACAGATTCAGGAATGAAGACAATCAGCCTGAATTTTCTTATCTTCCCTCTGCTAGGCCCCTGCATCAGAAGACCTCTTCCTCTTCCTTTTAGGCACAATATTTATTTGCATCCCCACTTTCCACTGGCATTATAAGGATATTAATTCCAACCCCAAAGGTTGTTGAAAGAATTGAATAAGATTATATATACGTATATACACACACACAAAGATCTTCAGGACCCAGATAACCACGATGGTGTGATCAATCACCTAGAGCCAAACATTATGGAATGTGAAGTCAAGTGGGCCTTAGGAAGCATCATGGCAAACAAAGCTAGTGAAAGTGATAGAATTCCAGTTGAGCTATTTCAAATCCTAAAAGATGATTCTGTTAAAGTACTGCATTTAATATGCTAGCAAATTTGGAAAACTCAGCAGAGGCCACAGGGACTGAAAAAGGTCACTTTTCATTCCAATTCCAAAGAAGAACAATGCCAAAGAATGCTTAAACTACTGCACAATTGCACACTTCTCACATGTTAGCAAAGTAATGCTCAAAATTCTCCAAACTAGGCTTCAAAAGTAAATGAACTGTGAAATTCCAGTTGTTCAGTCTTGATTTAGAAAAGGCAGAGGAACCAGAGATCAAATTGCCAACATCCGGTGGATCATCGAAAAAGCAAGAGAATTCCAGGAAAAAAACATCTACTTCTTCTTTACTGATTATGCCAAAGCCTTTGACTGAGTGGACCACAATAAACTGTGGAAAATTCTGAAAGAAATGGGAATACCAGACCACCTTACTTGCCTCCTGAAAAATCTGTATACAGGTCAAGAAGCAACAGTTAGAACTGGACTTGGAACAACAGACTGGTTCCAAATTGGGAAAGGAGTACATCAAGGCTGTATATTGTCACCCTGCTTATTTAACTTATATGCAGAGTACATAATGCAAAATGTCAGGCTGGATGAACCATAAGCTGGAATAAAGATTGCCAGGAAAAATATCAATAACCTCAGATATGCAGATGACACCACACTTATAGTAGAAACTGAAAGAACTAAAGGCGCACTTGATGAACGTGAAAAAGGAGAGTGGAAAAGCTGGCTTAAAATTCAACATTAAAAAACTAAGTTCATGACATCTGGTCCTATCACCTCATGGCATATAGATGAGGAAACAATGGAAACAGTGAGAGACTTTATTTTGGGCAAAATCACTGCAGATGGTGACTGCAGCCATGAGATTAAAAGATGCTTGCTCCTTTGAAGAAAAGCTATGACCAACCTAGACAGCATGTTAAAAAGCAAAGACATTACTTTGTTGACAACAGTCCATCTAGTCAAAGCTATGGTTTTCCCAGTAATCACGCCNTGGTGACTGCAGCCATGAGATTAAAAGATGCTTGCTCCTTTGAAGAAAAGCTATGACCAACCTAGACAGCATGTTAAAAAGCAAAGACATTACTTTGTTGACAACAGTCCATCTAGTCAAAGCTATGGTTTTCCCAGTAATCACGCCTGGATGTGAGAGTTGGACTATAAAGAAAGCTGAGCACTGAAGAATTGATGCTTTTGAACTATGGTGTTGGAGAAGATTCTTGAGAGTCCCTTGGACTGCAAGGAGATCAAACCAGTCAAACTTAAGGAAATCAGTCCTGAATATTCATTGGAGGGACTGATGCTGAAGCTGAAACTCCAATACTTTGGCCACCTGATGCAAAGAACTGACTCATTTGAGAAGAGTCTGATGCTGGGAAAGATTGAAGGTGGGAGGAGAAGGGGATGACAGAGGACGAGATGGTTGCATGGCATCACTCAATGGACTCAATGGACATGAGTTTGAGTAAGCTTCAGGAGTTGGTGATGGACATGGAGGCCTGGTGTGCTGCAGTCCATGGGGTCACAGAGTTGGACACAATTGAATGACTGAACTGTACTGATATTCAAGGCTTCCCTGCCTATTTTGTGCTCTCATTATTTTACCCCAATAATCTACTTGGAGACTTACATGCCCGAACACACAAGAAAGATACAAAAAAGTAAAAGAGACAAGTGTCAAATTTGGCAGTACTACTTTTACTGTTTTTTTTTTTTTCTTTCTTTGAAGCCATAGTTAAGACTTTCTCATAAATTGAGCTTAAATGTAAGTTCAGTTCAGTTCAGTCGCTCAGTCGTGTCCGACTCTTTGCGACCCCATGAATTGCAGCACACCAGGCCTCCCTGTTCATCACCATCACTCGGAGTTCACTCAGACTCATGTCCATCAAGACAGGAAGAATAAAAGAAAAGCAGGCCCTGGCAAGGGCCACAAAAGAAATTTATAATTATTGATAAAGACTCTTGGAACAAGTCCAGAGGGAACAGTTCATAATCTTGAAAACTAGATATGATCCTGGGGTCGGTAAACTGACCCCAGACTGTTTCTCAACTGGCATCTCAGAGTCACATATTTTACGTATCTGGTGGAAAATCTATAGATAAGAATATTAGTCTTAGTTACCGATTTGTTACTGATTACTGTTTCCTAATTACTCAATGGTTAATAATCATTTTGTTCTTTGGCCCTGAAGGCCACAAGAGTTATAGTTTAACTCACTGCATATTCTTTCATTCATGGTTGAAAGTATAATAAGGCTGGCTTGGATTCAGTTTTGGCACCTTCACTTTGGAGCAGTGTTGGTTCTCTGATCCTCACTTTTCTCTGAATTTTTGTGTCTCGTTTCTCATTCTCTCACCATATTGCACTTTCAAAAACCCTGTTTGTCGAGCTGGTCTTGACATTGAAGTGTGTTAAAGAAAAACAATCCAGAGTCCCACAGTGAGTCAAAGATAGAATGAGGACTAAACATTAAACATTAACATTAACATCCTGATATTTAACTAATCTTAATTTAAGATTTTCCACAAGACAAACTGCTTTTTTTTTTAAGGTTGAAAAAAGTATGAGGTGGGGATATTCATTTATTCTTTCAGGAACAAACATTTATTGAGAGCATCCCATATATAAAGCACAGTACTAGTTACTGGGGGTAGAAGAAGGTAGTATGGCAATGAGGAGTAAAATTCACAAAGAAGAAAAGGCTCCTCAGTGAGCCCAGAAGAACTTCGAACATCTGACATTGCTAGAGCATTCTAGCAAGACTCCAGGCTGAAGGGGTAAAAGATTTAACCTGGGGGAGCTTGAGGCCAATCTAGTGAGCTCTAACTCCAGTTGAGAGGAAATATGATTGCCAATATATCGCTCTGGTAACAGTGCAGAGGATAGCTTTAAGGGGAAATAGATTAGAGTCTAAGAGAGTGTTTAACTAGCAGTTGTAGTAACCCAATCCAGGTATTACATGGGCTAGAGTTATAAGTAGTAATAGGGATACAGAAGGGGAAAGATACAAAAAAAGAAAAAGATATGAAAGTGTCAAAATTGGCAGTACTACTTTTACTATTTTTTCTTTCTTTGAAGCCATAGTTAAGACTTTCTCATAAATTGAACTTAAATGTAAAGTACACTTTGTATTAAAGTGTGTTAAAGAAAAACATTCCATGAATTAATGAAAGTAGATGCTGGGAAGGATTGGGGGCAGGAGGTGAAGGGGATGACAGAGGATGAGATGGCTGGATGGCATCATGGACTCGATGAACGTGAGTCTGAGTGAGTTACAGGAGATGGTGATAGACAGGGAGGCCTGGCGTGCTGCGATTCATGGGGTCGCAAAGAGTCAGACATGACTGAGTGACTGAACTGAACTGAACTGAACTGAGAAGTGTAAGAGTACTGTAAATTTTGCAATTAGGAAAACATATATTTTCAAATAAATTAGTCTCCAATGTTTTCTTTACTACATTAGTGGTGTTTAAATCTTGGTTTCCTGCCGGGAGCCAGCACAGGAGATCCCAGCCATGACAAGGTCATGCGGGAGAGGCCTGACGGGCAAGGCGGAATCAGGACTCGAGGGACTCCCTGGATTGATCCCACCCACGGCAAGGTCATGCAGAGAGACCTGACAGGCAAGGCAGATCAGGACTTGAGGGATATCCTAGACCTGCTCCAGCATCTACCCCCAAACCAGAATTTGTCCGTCTTACTATCTTATACTTTTTGCCAAACTCTTCTGATATTAACTCCGCGACCACCTTTCTCTGAAGGAAATCAATTTAGAATTCTAGTTAATAAGTCTCCTGGGCATGATAAGACTGTTTCAATTCAAACCCCTCCGATAGCTTTCTAACTTGCCTGATAGGTTTATCAGGATGCTTACAACTATGCATGTGATTATTTACAGCCTCCCAACCACGAGAGGCACGGGGAGCTTAAAACACTCTAGGAATGTAGAGCTTTTCAAGGAGTTAAAAATTATTAGAATAGAACTGGTTAAGGGTTTCATTGTTGAGCCAATATTTGCCACCAAGTTTTCATATCTTTCATTGTGTACCTGGGAGTGCTTTAATTAATATAGTTGATATATAGAAATATAAGTAAATAGCCTTGATGTTAACAACATTAAACCTTGAGTTAATAAATTCCTTCCTTGTTATAGCCCACCGCACCTTTGCCTTATAGGAATGCAACTTTATCTAGTGCTTACAGGGAGTGACGCTAGACTTTAGAAGAATGAATTTTAGAGAAAATAAGTTTTCTGGTTAACTAATCTTTATCAGAAAGAAGGGTCATAAAATGTTAGCAGGCCTCCTGGCCAGAAGATAATGTAAACCACATAAAACTTTTGCATATGGAAAGGTATGCAGAAAGAAAGCCTGGTCTCGATAAGGGTCAGGACTGCTGACCCTGCATGACTCTGCATCTTCCATTATTCTCTATGTACAGCTCAAGGTATATAGGCTCCCCTGGAAAATAAAGTTTTGGGCCTTGCTCACTGAAGCTTGGTCTCCCCTCATGTCTTTCTTTCTCTTTATTTTCAGGCTGACTCCCTGGGGCATAGGGGCCCTCTGAGTTCACTTTCCTGCCCAGGCTTCTAAGACCCACACGAGAGGGAGCCCAAGGCGGGGTACCTTCCCCTATTCAAGAGGGCGCCTGTGGCCTGCATGAACAGAGCAAGTCTCTTGTCTGAGGCTTTATTGGCTTTCTGTGTAAACCAAGGAATATCAGCCTCTTTTCTCTCCTCTATTCTCTTAACTGCAAATACTTTCCTTATCTCTCTATATATCCATATATCTCTCTTGCCTCGCCATCCACACTTCGGAAACCCTGGATCCAACTGGGGCTGGACCCCGGTAGTTTCCACTTTAAATAAGGGGAACCTGGATTCAGGTTTTGGTTCAGATGTTTTTTTAACCATTCTGTGTAATAGAATCCACATTTATAAAGTTAGCATAATTATTTTTCTATCAAGGGAGAAATGGGGAATCAAATTGTTGCAATGGAAAGGAAAAAAGAAGAAGAATGAGTTTTCTTTCCTTTCCTGAGAACAAAGATAAAGAACAGTGAGCAGGCCTGAACAGTCCTAGTTTTTACTTTAACAGCTCCTAACTCTGCACGTCTAAAACTAAATTTGTTTTTCTAACCCTTAACTTTGAAGAAGTTACATTTCACATCTATTGTCCCTTGACTCTATGCTAAACACCTCCTGTATCTGCTGCTTACCATTGCAACACTCTCTTCCCCTTGTCTTTCCTTTTTACATATCAGAAAGACGGCCACAGAGCCACCGAACTGCCAGACTCAGTTACTGGTTAGGGATGCCAGCCTTTGCCTATTTTTGAAACAGTGTAGGAGGAAGAAAACAAGATCCTCACAGCTTTGTTCCTCATCACCAGCTCCTGACTGTGAGCCGTCATCATACATGAGAGCCTAGGCTCATCATGGAGGAGACATAGGTGTCGAGGCATGAGTCTACCGTGTCCTCTCTCTCCAGCTGAGGATTAGAGCCACCTTTCTCTTTCCTCCAAACTCCTCTCCAGATTTTTATTCAGCTTTCATGGGTAGAGAAAGCCAAGGTTTTATCCAGCAACAAAATTAACTAGCAAATGAAAATAAAGTTTCCCACCAAGGGAGAAATTTTGTCCTACTCATCTTAAATTTTCCCCAAATATAGAAACTAGAAAGCCTCAAGATTTTGTCAGAAGCAAGCAAACTTCTATGCCAGTGTCTGGTTAATGGTTAAATTGATTAAGCACTGTTCTCAGTATTTTTCATGAATTATCTTTAATCTTTATGGTAACAGCCAGGATGTGGCAAGACTAAGATTGAAACAGGTTATCTGGTACAGAGCTATGTGGTCTTACACACTATACTCACAGCCTCTTAATTAGAATCATTGCAATGTGACCATGGACAAAATTTACATACAAAAGTAAGTAGCTTTTAATTACTCTATTTATACAAAAAANTGAAACAGGTTATCTGGTACAGAGCTATGTGGTCTTACACACTATACTCACAGCCTCTTAATTAGAATCATTGCAATGTGACCATGGACAAAATTTACATACAAAAGTAAGTAGCTTTTAATTACTCTATTTAAAAAAAAAAAAAAAAAAACAGCCAGTTAAAAATACAGTGGAAGAGTAAGAAAAAAAAGAAAAAAATTAAATGTAATATGCATAAAAATTTTAGACAAGGAAAACATTAAAGTGCAACAGAAGAAACCAAAATGAAGACACCCACAAAGAAAGATCTAACACTCTCTTGGGAGAGAAGATCAATTCTAAGTCAATCTAAAAATGTATAGTATCTATAGAACAATAGCAATAAATTTCTTTATTAAGAACTACTCTAACTGAAGTTCAAAACTCATATGGAAAAATAAAAGTGAAAGAAAAAACAAGATAATTCCAAATAGTGGAGGTAGTAAAGCCCCTCATTTACAGTAAGATATTGAAACATATTTAAATCTACAGAAATGTGTAGAAAATGTGTGGTATTAAAATGTAAATATATCTGTGTACTCTCTAGAAATAGAACCAAATGGAATTTAATATGTAATAAAGTGGCATTTTATGATAGGAAAAAATCCACCATAACTTAAATCTAAAGAGAAATTAAAAATTGGTCAAAGTAGTTAGCAACATATATCATAAGTAAACATGTATATAAAGATATTCTGTGAATCAGTAAGATAATATCTAATAATCCAAAAGTGTGATGAGTAAAGGACAGGAACTACTTTATAAAGAAATTCAAATGGCACTTTGGTATACCTAGAAATGTTTAACATTTATTGTATTTTAAAAAAATAAACCTTGAAAATAATAAAAACTATTTTTACTTATAATTTGGCAAGTAACAAAAAAGTTGAAAGTCTTTATGTGGCATAAGTGCAGATAAATACACACTTGCATACTTTGTTCATGGGAATGTAAAATGTATTTTTTATATAAAACTCTCACTATGAGGAAATTTGGAAACATTTATTTAAGAGATAACTATGGGTATACCATTTTGGCTAGGAAATTTTACTTCCAGAAATTATTTTTCTCCACATACATGCACCTGTGTGCAAATACAAATTTTTAAAGCTATTCACTGTGTCACTATAGTAAATAGCTGTTAAAGTGATATTTATAGCTGATGCTCAAACAGCACAAGTTTGAACAGGACAGGTCCCCTGACTTGCAGACTTTTTTTCAGCACTACGTGACCTATGGTTGGTTGAATCTATGGACGCAAATTGTGGATACAGAGAAACCAAGTATGCCTAGGTTATAAATGGATTTTTAGATTCTGTGAGGGTCAAAGCCCCAACCCCTACATTGTTCAACGGCATGCCCTTATATGTTCTAGCATTGAATAATCTCAACTAAATATCCTCTAGGGAAAAAAATGATAAGATATAGAATGGTCTATATAATATACTACATTGTATAAAGAAAGGATATAGCAGAATAGTTAGGCTTAGTTCGGATGCCTAGGCTTTGCCACTTGCGAATTTTAAGTTCCTCAGTTTATCAGTATCAGTATGGGCATAATAGTAGTTCCTAGGTCATAGAACACTGTTTCAAAAAATAAATTAATTAATATATAAGTAAGGCAAAGCCTATTAGTTGATCCCTAAATACATTTCCTCTTCAGTCTGGTACACACTAGACAATATTTGCAGCCTCTGTTTACAGTGAGATGAGGATGTGATTGAATTCTAGTCAGCCATTGACAGGCACGGCCCATTAAAGCCTCTTACAATATGTCTTCTGTGCTCTTCATCCTTTTGCCAAGTCAGTCTCATGACACAGCCTGGTGGAGACTGAAAAGCCTGTCTATGGAGGGTCCCTTCAAGATTGACTGTGCTCACCACACATACATTAATGACTTTAGATAGCATTCTGTTGGGTTTGAAGAATAATAACTTTTTAGGGTCAATTGTATGGAAGTCTCTTACTGTTTGTTGCCATTACCAAAATGATTAATGTTTCGGTTATTAGCACATATATCTGAAAGATACATAAGAAATTAATAATATCCTTTGTTGTGCAGAAGCTTTTAATTTTAATTAGATCCTGTTTGTTTATTTTTGCTTTTATTTCCAGTATTCTGGGAGGTGGATCATAGAGGATCCTGCTGTGATTTATGTCAGAGTGTTTTGTCTATATTCTCCTCTAGGATTTTTATAGTTTCTGGTCTTACTTTTAGATCTTTAATCTATTTTGAGTTTACTTTTGTGTATGGTGTTAGAAAATAAAGTAAAAATTAAAAAAAGAAATTAATAATAGGGTTTGCCTCTTGCAAAGGGGACAATGCAACCTTTTAAACATCTTGAATTTTGTGCATCTGCATGTCCTGCAGATGTCACATCCATATTAGTGAATAGCTTGAACTGTGTTATGATCAATTAGCCTTGAAGTCTCAGAGTCGTAACACATCAGTGGTTTCTTTCTCATTGACATCAGAGTCTGATGTGGACCAGAAGACTCTACTGCCTGCAGCACTTTCACAAGGTGACTCAAGAACACAGACTGTTTCCATCTGCCAACTCCTTCATTTACTGCAGTACCCATGGGAAAAAGAGGGATGGGAAAGGCACAGTCTGTCTTAACTGCAATTATGATCACATTTCAGTGACATGACCCCAGTGGGATGTGGTAACTGGGAAATGTAGTTCAGCCATGTGCTTTGAAAAATTTAAGGTCTTGATGAACACTTATGCTCCTGCACAATGTCTTGGGAACTCTGACAATAAGGAAGAAATAGACTGAGGGCACTTTCTTAGTCATTTGTCATCTCACCATGTTTCTTTTAACAGATTTAGGAAATGGCTCTTAGTACAGTAGTGCAAAACAGGCCATTCTGGGTCCATCAAATAACTAACAACAATGACAAGCATTAGTTTATAATCTTTATATTTTACACTCTGTGGGAAGTATGCATTCTATTTTAATCTCTGTCTTCAGTATGCCAGCAAATTTGGAAAACTCAGCAGTGGCCACAGGAATGGAAAAGGTCAGTTTCTATTCCAATTCCAGATAAGGGTAATGCCAAAAAACATTCAAACTTACCATACACTTGCACTTATTTCACATGCCATCAAGGTTATACTCAAAACCCTTCAAAAAATAATGATAATAAAATAATTGTTTTTTAAAATCCTTCAAGTTAAGCTTCAGAAGTATCTGAATCAGGAACTTCCTAATGTATAAGCTGGCTTTCAAACAGACAGAAGAACCAGAGAGCATATTATCAATGTTCATTGGATGATGGAGAAAGTAAAGAAAGTCCAGAAAAACATCTACTTCTGCATTATTGACTATGAAAAACCTTTTAATGGGTGGATCACAACAAACTGTGGAAACTTCTTAAAGAAATAAGCATACCAGACCACATTACCTGTTTCCTGAGAAACCTATATGTAAATCAAAAAGCAACAGTTAGAACCAGACATGGTACAAATGATCAGTTCAAACTTGGGAAAGGAGTATGACAAGACTGAATATTAACTATTTAGTTAACTTCTATACAGAATACATTATGTGGAATGCTGGGCTGGATGAACCATGCTGGAATCAAGATTGCCAGGAAAAATATCAACAACCTCACATATGCAGATGATACTACCTTAATGCAGAAAATGAAGAAGAACTAAAGAGCCTCTTGATGAGTGTGAAAGAAGAAAGTGACAAAGCCGGCTTACAGCTCAACATTCAAAAAAAAAAACAAGATCTTGGCATCCAGACCCATCACTTCATGGCAAATAGAAGGGGGAAAAGTGGAAACAGTGATTGATTTCATTTTCTTGCACTCCAAAATCACTACAGCAGGTGGCTGCAGCCAATAAACTTAAATACCCTCGTTTCTTGGAAGGAGAGCCATGACAAACCTCAGTTCAGTTCAGTTCAGTCATTCAGTCATGTCTGACTGTTTTCAACCCCATGGACTGCAGCACAGCAGGCCTCCCTGTCCATCACCAACTCCCAGAGTTTATTCAAATTTGCGTCCATTGAGTTGGTGATGCCACCCAACCACCTCATCCTCTGTTGTCCCCTTCTCCTCCCACCTTCAATATTTCCCAGCATCAGGGTCTTTTCAAATGAGTCAGCTCTTCACATCAGGTGGCCAAAGTATTGGAGTTTCAGCTTCAGCATCAGTCCTTCCAATGAATATTCAGGACTGAATATTCATGAACAGTATAAAAAACAGTATGAACAGTATGACAAACCTAGACAGCATATTAAAAAGCAGAGATATCACTTTGCTGACAAAGGTCTGTAACATTTAAGCTATGGTTTTTCAATAGTCATGTATGGATGTGTGAGTTGGATCGTGAAGAAGGCTGAGCACCAAAGAATTGATGCTTTCAAGTTGTGGTGCTGGAGAAGACTCTTGAGAGTTCTTTGGACTGGAAGGAAGTCAAACCAGTAAATTCTAAAGGAAATCAACCCTGAATAACCATGGAAGGACTGATGCTAAAGCTCAAGCTCCAATGCTTTGGTCACCTCATGCGAAGAGTTGACTCATTGGAAAAGACTCTGATGCTGGGAAAGATTAAAGGCAAAAGGAGAAGGGTGTGACAGAAGATGAAATGATTAGAGATAGCATCACCAACTCAGTGGACATGAATTTGATCAAACTCTAAAGATAGTGGAGCCTGATGTGTTACAGTCTGTGGGATCAGAGTTGGACATGACTTGGAGGCTGAACCACAGCAATGGTGTTAGAGCATGTTCTACTTTCATTATTTACATTAACAGTCCAGTTTTCCCAGCACAGAGTAATTATAGTAAAATGAATCAAAATCTTGGAAAAGGATGGAGGCACAGATCAAGAAGATACAAAAAATGTATAACAAGGAGCAAGAACATTTAAAGAACAAAAAGCAATGAACAATACAAACTTGAAATGAAAAATACAACAGGAAGAATAAATAGCAGAAAAGCAAGTAAGTTAGAAGACAGAGTGTAGGAAATCACTGTCACAGAACAGAATAAAGTATTTTTTTAAATGAGGACCATCTCAGAGACCTCTGGGAAATATTAAATGCACCAATATTCATATTATAATATGAATATCCTAGATATCCTATATATATCATAATATAATATGAATATCCTAGAAGAAGATAAATAAAAAGGGCTTGAGAAAACATTTAAAGATATGATAGCCAAGAACTTCCCTAACCTGAGACAGGAAACACTCACTCAAGTCTAAGAAGTGCAGAGAATCCCATACAGGATAAACTCAAGGAAGAACATGCTGAGACTCACATTAGTCAAACTGACAAAAATTAAAGACAAAGAAAAAATATTAAAAGTAACAAGAAAAAAGCAACATAGGAGGTATTCTCAGGATTTTGAAGATAAGAGAGCAGTCAGAAATATTTGCTTAGAGAGAAACCTCATCAGGGAGCTAAGAACCAGTATTACATGTAATGTCTATTGATTTACTGATACTATCTTTTTTTTTAATTGAAAGATAATTGCTTCAGAATTGTGTTGGCTTCTGCCAGAAAAGTTTGGGGACTGAAAAATTCTAACTTACATTTGTCTTTTTCATTTGCTATCTCATTTTTAAAAATGATTAATGTCTATATCGTCAATTCTAATATATAACGCATTTTTTAATACTGCAGATGGCCACGTTCCCACTGACAATTTCATTGGGCCATTCCCTGATGGAGGGTTTTGGGTGAATTTGGCATCCCCACCCCACCACCATTACAGAGTGATGATGGATGGGCTGAGTCAGAAAGAGTCTGTTTAGGGAAAGGGGGCAGGCAGTAACATTCTCCTTGGATAAACTGCAAACACCTCATATTTGCCAGTAGAAACAACAGGACCCAGACATATGCAATGGAGTGATGCCTTGGGCCCTGGTGGCTTGTCATCACAGAGCTCAGTCCTAGATGTTCACAAACCTGCCCTTCTGGTTTCTGGAGTGACAGATGGGACACTTGTGCATGTGCAATTTACTCCCTCAGTCTGGTCTCAGATTGTTACTCTACTTCCCAGCCTTTGGTCCAGAGCCTATTTCCCACCGACCTGGCTGGGCCTCTGGGACAGGACACTGTGGCACTGTGACTGGAGTAGGGGGCAGTGGTGAGGAGTACAAGAGCATTGAGCTTTGCTTGATAGGTGGTGTGAGACAAATTCCTTAGGGCCGAGTTCTGGACACGGGTCTCCAGTACCCAGGGCACTGTGTGTATCTCATCCCAGGATGCTCCTGGGGACCACTCTGGAACTCCCAAGAGGCTGTGGGACTGGGCTTCCTCTGGGAAAACTATGGCAGCAGCAGTGTTTCAGGCCTGACTCTGCCATTCCCTGAGAGGCCCTGATTTCTCACAGAATCCTAGCCCATCCGCTTCCTGCCCCATTATCAGGAGAGCTTGGTCCTCCCACACATTCCAAGTCTGCCGGCTCTAACTGAGCTGTGTTTGCCTGCATGCATGCTAAGTCGTTTTAGTCCTGTCTGACTCTTTGCTACACTGTGGACCATAGCCTGCCAGGCTTCTCTGTCCATGGGATTCTCCAGGCAAGAAAAAAGAAAAGAAAAGAAAAAAAAGAAGGTGGAAGAGTAGTTCCTGGTTTTTAGGTCACAAATTCCTTTGAAATAATGTATTACCTATTCCAAAACATAAATACATTTTCTTCTTTTTTTTAATTTTCATTTTAAGACATGATATTGAAAGTCAAATATAAATACTGATCTTTGGATCACACTCTCCTTCTATGGCAGAGGTATTTCTTGCTGTTTTCTCCCCATTTCTCTGCCCCAGTGTAGTTAGGCAGAGCCAAGTGACTAATGCTTACCAAAGGTCTGTAAGCAGAATTAACTTGTGTCATTTCCAGACCAAAGCTTTGAGAGCCAGTACACAGCTCTCTCTCTTTTTCTGCCATGGGGACCTGGAAGCCTCCTGTTTTGGATGGCAGAGCTACAAGATGCCGAGGCCTGGACTTTGAAGAACCATTTGGAAAGGAGCTGCTCTAGAGAGTCATCAGATCTGGAGTGTATTTTGCACAACTGAGAGATAAACTTTTATGTGTTAGGTCGCTGGGCATTTAAAGATGTGTTTGTTACCACAATCTAACTTAGCCTAAACTGACTAAGCTACTTCTAATTTCTTTCCAGAAGTTTCAACATACATTTATTTTATTTCAGTAAACATTTATTGAGTGTCTATTATGGACACCAGGGCTTCCTTGGTGTCTCATCTGGTAAAGATTCCTCCTGCAATGTGGGAGACCTGGGC
>SJYV01005306.1:0-11265 GCA_006410875.1 Neotragus pygmaeus | reverse complement strand
CTGGCGTGCTGCGATTCATGGGGTCGCAAAGAGTCGGACACGACTGAGCGACTGAACTGAACTGAGGGAGCAGTTTTTAACCCAGGAAATAAATACCTAGATATTATTTAGAATTCCAGTTAATGCTTCTCAGATCATTAAAATTTGTTCAACATTTCTCCTATATCTGACTCTTATGTTTAACTTACTTCTAGGTTCCCGGCCCACATTACACACTGATCACAGCTTATCCACATTTGATCATTTCTTTCCTGTTCTTTGAACCTAATTAAGATGCAAAATAAAAATATCCACCTGCCATATTTTCCCCTTAATTTTTAGGAATTAATGGACAGTTATTTCTTCCAAAGTTCTTTAAACTTTAAGAGGAAATTATATTTTACTATCTCTGAACTCTGTATTGGACCTACATTCTATCTGATTAGAAATCCTGCTCATTTCTACATTGATTTTTTTAAATTTTATTTTTAGTTCTGCTGCATCTTTGTTCCTGCACATGGGCTTTCTCTAGTTGCAGCGAGCAAGGGCTTCTCCTTGCAGTGGCTTCTCCTGTTGCAGACCATGCCTCTAGTAGCTGTGGTGCAGGAGCTTAATTACCCTGAGGCCTGTGGGATCTTCCCAGACCAGGGATCAAACCCATGTTCCCCGTATTGGCAGATGGGTGCTTAACCACTGGACTCCCAGGCAAGTCCTCCACATTGATATTTACGATCATAGCTTGTCTCCTCCATTTGACATAAACTTATTAGTCTCCAGTTTTCTTATTGCTTTACCACAAACATTTTTTTAAAACTCCTCCACAACCATTTGTTAAAATATTTGTGGTACTTGTGATTTGGTAGATTTTGGATTATCATTCTCTCCTTCATTTTTGCCCACTGAAACTGTTATCCAGTTGAGCAATTCATGTATCTGTTCTTTCAGTCAAATAAAAATGTCAAAAATGAAAAAAAAANCAACCATTTGTTAAAATATTTGTGGTACTTGTGATTTGGTAGATTTTGGATTATCATTCTCTCCTTCATTTTTGCCCACTGAAACTGTTATCCAGTTGAGCAATTCATGTATCTGTTCTTTCAGTCAAATAAAAATGTCAAAAATGAAAAAAAAAATCAATGTCTAAGGAGGTCATGGATCTGATGGTCCATCACCCATCACTTAGTCATGAGTCCTACTGCTCTTTCATGATTAAGTCACTGCTCCTTCCACCTGTTGAGAGATTGGCTGCCTATGGCTCACAGCTGAGTAAACTTTTGGACCACTGTGCTTGAATGAAGACGGCTGCCTCACCCAGAGTTACACTCCTGTAAGTGTAAGGGGTGCCAAAGGGCAGGGGTGCAAAAGTCCAACTTCTCTGCCTCAATTCAGAACCACTCCGAAGGGCCATCTGAGGTTCAAAAGTCCCTGTAGGACTGGATATGAAGCCTGAGTAGCACAGTAGTTCAGTTTCTCCCTTGGCTCAGTTTCCCGTCTTCACAGATGTTGTTCCCAAAAGAACTCCAAAAGCTCCTGCATGCAAATCTCAGATATCAGAGTCTATTTTTCCCAGATCCTGACCTGTGTCAAAGGTCTGAGGGATGGGATGGGGAGGGAGGTGGAAGGGGGGTNATCTGAGGTTCAAAAGTCCCTGTAGGACTGGATATGAAGCCTGAGTAGCACAGTAGTTCAGTTTCTCCCTTGGCTCAGTTTCCCGTCTTCACAGATGTTGTTCCCAAAAGAACTCCAAAAGCTCCTGCATGCAAATCTCAGATATCAGAGTCTATTTTTCCCAGATCCTGACCTGTGTCAAAGGTCTGAGGGATGGGATGGGGAGGGAGGTGGAAGGGGGGTTCAGGATGGGGAACACATGTGCACCCATGGCTGATTCATGTCAATGTATGGCAAAAACCACTACAATATTGTAAAGTAATTAGCCTCCAATTAAAATAAATTAATTTCTAAAAAATATATGCACATAGACAGGTAAAAAAAGAGAGAGATGACAAGAAGGGCTCTAGAAAAATAGTGATGGGATAAAAAGATCCACTAGAGTATTCTTTACTGTCCTATATGGAAACCCGTGCACAGAGTTCATCTGTCATCACCTCAGGGACCCAGGTTATTCTGACCAATTGGCGTGGGAATTATGACGACTTTCACCTTGCTCACTGCATGTCAATTACCTGGGCATGGATTATCTGTTGCCTCCCTTTTCAGCATCCAGGGATCACTCTCTTGCTTCAAAGATGACATTGCTCTTGTTTTAAAAGCCCATTGCCCTGTATATAGGGAAGCAAAATGATCTTTTCAGTGCTTTAACTGTCAGAGAATTTAAACCCAATCTTTTGGCCAGAAGCAGATGTCTACAGGTCTCAGTTTGCCTTAGTTATCCCAGCATAATTTGTAACATTCTCTTTCACTTCCAACACCACTTAGTATGGAAGAGAAGTTACATATTGATACCTGGTAAGGAAAGAGATCTCCAAGGAAGCCTGGGAGCAGCATTCTTTCACAGTTCAGTCCATAAACCACCTGTGCTTTTTTTTTTTTTTAACCTATGCTTTAAAAGTAGCTCTACTGATGATCCGGGGTCCACAAGAGCCTTAGGACAATTGTCTTTGAGAAATGTATGAAGATTTGAGGAAACTGGGTACACAAAGCTTGAGTGTTGGAAGCATGAATGTGCTCATTTCTCCCTTCAGAAAGCTCTTACAGTTAATTTAGGGAACTTAGGTCAGCACTTCAAGAGTTCTATAGATATCAGCAAAATAGCAAGAAAAAGCCTCAAAGTAGGCAGCTTATCAACTGAGAAAATTTATTCTTACCCAAAGTGATCACATGTTCGTAATTGTCCAACATCACCTTCTTGTCCAGGTTTATTTGACCAGCGTTTAAGCATTCCCACTGCTCCCAAGAGAAGTCAACAAACACATCTTTAAATTTGACTGACCCCTGGAAAAACAAGTACTTTGATTCTCCAACTGCCCATATAGCCGAGGAGTCCTATAGAAATACTAGTCTTAATATCTGAGATATGATTTTTAAAAATGAAAGCGTCATTTTATCCTCCCCCTTCTCTTGTAGTTTTCTCACTAGCAAAGAACAGAACTCTGAGAAACCACACCTTGGAACTGAAAACAGAGTCACGAGAGTCCACGACCCCTTCCCCAGCACAGCACACAGAGGGGAAACTGCAGCAGCCTCCCCAGCGCTGACCCTCACCCCCTCTTCATCAGCCCTCAGGGACGCCCGATAAAGCTGCCTTGGAAGCCAGGAGTTAGGGTAGAGCAGGCTGCTCCAATGATTTACTGTCTAGAACCATCGTCACCAAATCTGCCTTGAAAAAACCAAGCTGCTACTCCCAACAGAGAGGGAGGGAGTGATCACCCTTTCTTAGAACTAGAAATCCAGCTGCTGTGGCAAAGCATGCCCCCCCTCACCTGCTTATCTGGAGCTCCGATAAACACACCCGGGATCTTCTGGTTCCCCAAGCAGGGCCAATCACCTGCCTGCATATCTCCCAACCTTCTGTCTTAGAGTGTGGTGAGGAGAGGAGAATGAAAGCTGTGATTCTCAAACTTGACCTTGCACCAGCCTCCCTTGGAGGGCTTGTTAAAAAAAAATCAATTGCTAGTCCCCTCGCCGGACTTTCTGAATCAGTAGGTCTAGGACCATGCATAATGTTAGTGACAGAATTAAAACTAGAAATTGAGAGGAAGCCCCTGCCAGTGCTTTTAGGTGAAACAAATGAATTTGTAGAAAAACATCAATTACCAAAACTGACAACAGAAGAAATGGAAAATCTATGTAATTTTGAACTATATTAAATTATTTTTTGAGATTGAATCCATAATTGAAAATTTAGGGGTCCAGATGTCATCACTGATTAATTCTACCAAATACATAAAGAAGTAACCCAATCTTCTGAAATTGTTTTAGAGACTAGTAAAAGAGGAGACACTCCCCAACTTATTCTATTTGCTAGCATAACCTTGATATCAAAACCAAAGAAGGGGCTTCCCTGATGGCTCAGTGGTAAGGAATCTGCCTCCCAATGCAGGGGACATGGGTTCAATCCCTGGTCTGGGAAGATCCCAGATACCGTGGAACAACTAAACCCCTGCACCGCAACGACTGAGCCAGTGCTCCAGAGCCCACAACTTCTGCACCCACGAACCACAGCTACTGAAGCCCATGCACCTAGAGGCCATGCTTCTCAACAACAGAAACCACTGCCGTGAGAAGCCTGTGCAGCAAAACTCCACAACTCGAGAGAAGCCTGGCAGCAATGAAGACCCAGCACAGCCGTAAACAGGTAAATCCTAAAAAAAAGAGATAAGTATGAAATTAAAAATAAATCTCATTCTTGAATAAGAGTTATAAACAAAATATTAGCAAATAAAATTGGGCAATAGTTTCCCAGTTTCATTGAGATGGAAACTGACACAGCACTGTGTGAGCTGAAGGTGTGCAGCATAGGACCTGACTGACATATAATGTGAAAGGATTGCCACGCAAGTTTATCCATCATCTCATGTAAGTACCAAAAACAGCAGTATTTTTACAAGGTAAAATATCTTAACCAAGTTGGATTTAGTCTAGGAATGCAATATTTGTTTCACTCTTAAACAAGAGTTAAGAGATGAGTTATATTAGCAAGATAAAGGTCTATCAATAATATAGGAAATAATATAGAAAATGCATCTGTTAAAACTCAAAATCTGCTCATTATTTTAAATATATGATGTTTTTAATCCTTAGCAAACTAGGAACAGAAAGAATTCCCTAACTATGATTGATAATAAGAAACCTACAGCCAGTATACTAATATCTCATAGGTACAAATTTCAATATAAGTCTTCCAAAGTTTTCACAGATTGTAAGGAACCATATAACTTGTAAGATTATACAAAGTTAGTTGCTCAGTCGCGTCTGACTCTTTGCGACCCCATGGACTATAGCCTGCCAGGCTCCTCTGTCCATGGGATTCTCCAGGCAAGAATACTGGAGTGGGTAGCCATTCCCTTCTCCAGGGGAACTTCCTGACCCAGGGATCAAACCCAGGTCTCCTGTACTGCAGGCAGATTCTTAACCATCTGAGCCACCGGGAAGCCCAAGTTTGTACAAATTAAGTACACATTTCAATATAACCGCATAACTTTCAAAGTTTGTACAAATTAGGTACAAATTTCAATATAAGTCTTCCAAAGTTTCCACAGACTGTAAGGAACCACAAAACTTATAAGCAGTAAAGAGCACTAATTGTGAGCTGTGTGTAAGTTGTTGAGATTTGGCTGTATCACTCTAGCACATGAACTGAAACATACCTGTGTCATAATCAAGTCAGGGTTGCTAGTGTCCTGGCTAGTGAGCACACTTACTAATGCTGTAGAATATTTTGGATGATTTTATAATTTTGACTATTATTTTAACATTCATTGTTATGAAAAATTTTAAATCTTTCAACTACTACTCCAGTCTCATCCGAATATTCATTAAATGGTAGGGCCCTTAGGGGGCTTAACAATTCATGAAGACCAATTACTTTGAAGTGGAAATTAGATGTTATACTACAAAAACACTTAAACAAACACCGCATCGCACTCTGCAGTTAATTTAGTGGTGAACACTCAATACAACATCAGAGCTAATGCTGAGAGAATTAAAAGACAGCATTACAGCAGAAACTCTCCACAATGAATGTAAATTTATGCTCCCTGAGAATGCATTCTTCCTATCTTCCATCTACTCCTATGGGGATATTAGACTATTCTATTCTCATGTATATAGGTAATTCCCAATTTTTTTTTGCGGGGGGGGCGGGTGTCAGTTTTGTTCCTGCATTTGATTTTTACATTTGCTTTAATACTCTTAGGAGACATTGATGATTTTTACAAAAAAGATCGATGCCTTAAATTCTTGTGTAAAGAGCATTTTATTTAAAAATATAATAAAGATATAAACTCCTCCATGTCAACTAATACATCTCATTGTTAAGATTTTTAATGGTTACCTAATACCCCACCTTATAGGTTCCTACAAGCTCATTTCTTTTCTCTCTCTTTTTTTTTTTCCTACATTAGACTTTTGACAGTGTGTTTTTGTTAACATAAACTTTAAGAAATGGACAATGATTTTCTTAGGTCATATTTCTAATAATAGAATTGTTCCATTAAAGTGCAGGCTATTTTTAAATCTTGGTACAGAGTAGCCTCCAAATTGTTTTATAAATTACATTCCAAATAGAAATTTATGAGAATAAACATTTCCCCAAATGTATGCTCCCCTAGATATCATTTTTCTTTATCATCTTTGCCAACTGTAAAGGCAAAAAAACGTATTTAAACCATTGCATTTTTTATTTGCAGTCCACAGGCTGCTTTCACATATTTATCCCTCATTTGCATTTTCCCTTTTATTACTTTTCCTTCATATCCATAGATCATTTTTATGGTAGGGTGATCTTCTTATAAATGTGTAAGAAATAAAGTCAGTAAACCATTTCTTTCATATAGTTAACAAATATATTTTCACCTGAGTTTTTTCGTTTCTTTTTTTCTGAAAGTAAGGTTTAAAATTTTTCTAGAGTAGGGCTTCCCTGGTGGCTCAGTGTTAAAGAATCCACCTGCCAAAGCAGGAGACACAGGTCTCAGATTCTTGATCCCACATGCTGCGGAGCAACTAAGCCCATGTGCCGCAACTACTGAGCCTGTGCTCTGGAGCTGGGAAGCCCAAACTACCGCACGTGGCAACTCCTGAAACCTGCATGCCCTAGAGTCCGTGCTCTGAAACGAGAGAAGCCAGTGCAATGAGGAGCCCTTGCACTGCGGTGAAGAGTAGCCCCTGCTTGCCACACTAGAGAAAAGCCCAGGCAGCAATGGACACCCATCACAGCAAAAAATAATTAATGACTACATAAAATTATAAATTTTTCTGGAGTAAAATTCAGTAGTCATTTTGTTTATGGCTTGACAGCCTGCCATCCCTACTCAGAGATTAAATGAGAACATTCTTTTCTATTTTCTCTAGGTGCTTAACTATTAAAATGTTAAATCAAGAATCCATGTGAAATTTATGTCTATGAAGGGTGAGAGAGATCATCTTCCCGCACTGCCTCCAGTTTCCTAACATGTTTTCTTGACTATTTCATTTTCTCCCCATCCCCCACATGATGGCCTACTTTGAAATTCCACCTTAATCAAACTGTAAATTCTTATGAATTCTTGTTGTTCTTGTCTCTGTTCTTTAATGAGCCAGAGGCAACTTCTTGAATATTATGTTAATGTTATTCATATTCATGTCTGATAAAGAAATACAGGTAACTCTGTTTGTTTGTTTTTTGAAGTCTTGGCCATTTCCCTAGGTTTTTTTGTTCTTCCAGATGAAATTTAGATGTGTTTTATAAAGTAAAAATTAAAGAAACCACATCATTCAACCTACTGAGATTTACTTGGGATTTTGTTAAAGAATGTTGTCTTCCTATCTGGAAAGACAGTATGTGTCTCTGTTCACATCTTTCACGTCACACAGTAGAGTATAATAGTGTCTTTTGTGTAAATTCTGCCCAATTATTATTAACCTAGTTCTAGATACTGAATGCTACTGTATTGGGACTTATTTTCTGTTAACTACTTTCGGCATGAGAATCAATTGATGTAAAAGTATGTTGACCTGCACGTCATCTTAATTATGGAATCAGTTAATATTACCAAAAGTGGGACAAACTGACATCGTGTGTATGAAACTGATCTGGTACAGTTTACTGAGAAGAATTTAATATCTATTATGTATGCCAAGAAATGTATAACCCGAATTTAATTGTGACAAAACAGTCAGACAAACCCAGATGAAGGAACACTCTTCAAAACAGTGTCTGTCCTCTTCAAGTTACCAATGTCATAAAAGACGAAAAAGGCTGAGGAACTAAATGAAAGAAGTCTAAATGATACGACAACGGGATGTAGGGAATTGGCTGAATCAGATGCTGGATCAGAAAAATAAGTGTTACAAAGGGCCTTATTGGGACAATGAGTGAAATTTTAATATGGCCTGCATATTGTATGATAACATATGAATGTTCACTTTCTTGAATTTGATTAGTGGTGATTGTGTAAAAGGATGTTCCTGTTACTTAAAATATATGCAGATTTTATGGGTGACAGTTCCTGTTTGAGCTTACTCTCAAATGGTGAGGAAGATGAGAGAAATTGAGTGAATGCAAATGTGGCAAAATAACACTTGGAGAGTCTCAGTAAACATTTTACAGGTGTTCATTCATAAGGAATCATTCTTGAAACTTTCCTGTGGGTTTGAAAATTTTCAAAATAAGAAGGTAAAAACAATAAGAAAATTACTAACCTATTGTTTAATGACAATATCAAAATAACACATTGAACTTTTAGGGTCCTATTTTAATAAAGATATTATCTAACA
The DNA here is from genome assembly GCA_006410875.1 of Neotragus pygmaeus. Lineage (NCBI taxonomy): Eukaryota > Metazoa > Chordata > Mammalia > Artiodactyla > Bovidae > Neotragus > Neotragus pygmaeus. The sequence continues at coordinate 2,853 of SJYV01005306.1, read as the reverse complement.
CGGGCATTTCTGGGAGAGGAAGTTATGAGGGCTCCCTTCTGATCGAATCTTCATTTGATTTGGGCTTCCCTGGTGGCTCAGCTGGTAAAGAATCCGCCCTCAATGCGGGAGACCTGGATTCGATCCCTGGGTCGGGAAGATCCCCTGGCGAAAGGAAAGGCTGCCCACTCCAGTATTCTGGCCTGAAGAATTCCATAGAGTGTAGAGTCCATGGGGTCGCAAAGAATCGGACACGACTGAGTGACTTTCACTTCACTTCATTTATGTGTATCTGCCATTTTATCCACAGTTTTGGTGCGTTACTTTTGAAATCCAGTTTTGAGTATAGGTGGACAAATGATCCAACTCACCAAACAAGGCAGGAGCTCTTCTGACATGCTGTAAGGAAGGGGACATGGAAACTAATGGGTAACGGATGGATTACAAGGAGGAGAGGACAGGGAACTGGTCCCTCACAGCTCCCTCTGCGCATGCGTAGTTCGTCCTCCTTGTTCGCTCGCTAGTCACCAGCTTCGCGCTGCAGATAATCCTGGAGCTAACAGGTCCGTGCATTGTTCAGTGACTGGGTCCTGCACGAGGGGTATGCGCTACAGGTAAGAACCTAGTCTGGAGGGGTTTTGTTTTGTTTTTGCTGAGCTTAGGATAGGTTTTGTGCCCACTGGTGGAAGCAAAAACTTGCTCAAATCCCATGTAGGCTGAGACGCTGTATAGCACTTTTCTTGAGTCTGGTCTGCATTTGAACCTAAAGAAAGCCAAGTGATAGAGCAGCTTGCCTTCCATGCAGGGACTAAGGGAGAAGCACAGGTTACTAGGTCAAAATAAATGCGCTGAAAGCATCCAAAGGTTAACGAGCTGTTCCAGAAGCTTCTCGAGTTTGCAAGTGACCTGGCCAATCATTCATTATCGAACCACATCCAGCAGGACACCAGCGGGACGAGAATTAATTCTGATAACATTTATTATATGCCTACAGGCTAGCGGCAGGTGGAGGGTCTACAGTATAACAGGATGATTTAAGAGTCTCTATTTGAACTAAGACAAGTTCAGATTCTAGCCTGGCCCCTGAGTCTCCCTGGACAAAAGGATGCACCTCTGCGTCTGTTTCCTCATCTGTCAAAGGAGCTTATTCCAAACGCCTGTCTCAAAATTGCTTTGAGGATTGAATTAAGATAACGTGCAAATTCTCAGCCATCGTCTCCATGTTCACTAAGCACTCAAAAAGTATTCATTGTCTTTATCACTGTTCTTTCCACGAAGATACTGGTTCTCAAAGACCCCCCAGCAAACTGGGATTACCCATTCCAACTGACAAGAAAACCAAGATTCTGGGGGTGAATACTCAAGGCCAGTAATTGAAGAAGCTGGGATTACAAACCTCAGTTTTATTTCCAGATCCCATACTGGGTTTTATGCAGTAGCACACCCTTCACAGGCTTCCCTGGTGGCTCAGTCGGTAAAGAATCTGCCTGCAATGCGGGAGACCTGAGTTCAATCCCTGGGTGGGGAAGATTCCCCTGGAGAAGGAAACAGCTACCCACTCCAGTATTCTTGCCTGGAGAATCCCATGGACAGAGGAGCCTGGTGGGCCACAGTCCATGGGGTGCTAAGCAGAGTGGCATGCCCCTAAGAGCCACAGGGAAGGACCTGGACTGTATGGGGACTGGGTCTTCTCCAGAAGCTCTTGGAGATTCCTTAGTATCTGTTCAGAGCCCTCAGGTTACTGCATAACTGAGGCTTCTAGACTCTTCTTTCATTGCCCATCTGACCTGTGCCTGCAGCAGGTTACAGACTCTCAAGTCAGATTTTTCTGGTGGTGGTTCTCAAAGGAGCTGGCATCAGAAACACCTGGAGGGCTTGTTAAAACCCATAACTCCACTGGGCTCCACCCCAGAGTCTCTGGTTCAGGAAGTCTGGGGAGGGGCCCAAGAATTTGCCTTTCTATCAAGTTCCCACATGTCCCTGATGCTGCTGGTCGGGGACAACTCATTGAGAACCTCCACTGTAGAAGATGGTGAACTGACTCCAAGGGAGAGTTGCTGGAACCTGGGCTGAAGATTGTGGTTGTTTGAATTTACCCCTCCCTGCCCCAGCCAGGAACAAATTTTCCCTGGCTCATACAGCTCTTATGAGGAAAGAAGGCAGGCCACCAGGAGCAGGACTCTCTCCTGGAGATCCCCACATTACACAGACACACCTCACAACTGCTGCGGGACAGAGAGCCCAGAAACATGCAATTCCTGATCCTTCTGACCTGAGTAACATCACACCAGAGGTTGTGGAGAACTGTTGGTCAGTGGGGGTGTGGGCCAGCTTTCAAGAGAGAGAGGGAATTGGGCTGAGGGTGGTAGCAGGAGGCAGGCTTTCCGGGAAGAGAAATCCTGTATACTTATCACAGCTTCCACAGTTATCAACATATATATCTGCTGCACCACCAACACGCACGTACACTCTTCCTCTTCTCCCTTCCTCTACTGGATTATTTTAATATAGATCCCAGACATCAAAACCTTCAGAATGTGGGAATTCCCGGGCGGTCCCAGGGTTAGGACTCTGCACTTTTACTGCCAAGGGTGTGGGTTCAGTCCCTGGTCGGGGAAACTAAGATCCCGCAATCCACCCAGCAGCCAAATTAAAGAAAAAAATTCTGTTTAAACCTTCAGAATGTAACAGGTTTAATAACGGCCGGAAGCATGGCATGGCATCCTTGCTGTGCTGTGAAGCATTAAACCAGGTCTTTCTTAGTTGGACATTTTGTTTTATATTTGTCACTATTAAATCAAAGTGTTAGTTGCTCAGTCGTGTCTGACCCTTTGGGACCCCGTAGACTGTAGCTCTCCTAAGCTCCTTTGTCCA
>SJYV01005305.1:23851-48144 GCA_006410875.1 Neotragus pygmaeus | reverse complement strand
AGGGATTGGGGGCAGGAGGAGAAGGGGACAACAGAGAATGAGATGGCTGGATGGCATCACTGACTCGATAGACATGAGTTGAGTGAACTCCAGGAGTTGGTGATGGACAGGGAGGCCTGGCGTGTGGGATTCATGGGGTCGCAAAGAGTCGGACACGACTGAATGACTGAACTGGAACTGGACTATTTTACTTTATCTAGGTCTTATCTAGAAAAGTAAGAGTATATCCTCCAGCAACTGGAATGAGCCAGCTCATTTTCTAGTTGTATTTTTTAATTAAAAAGTATTATTAGAATCACTTATTTACTTTTAGTATTCATAACCAACATCATAAAAAAGCTCAGATTTGAACAGTTAATGGAAATAATTAGAGAACAACTTCAGATTTCTTTTTAATTGCTTGCATCCTATTAAGCAAGCGGCAATATTGTGAAATACTGGTGTCTACCACTGCTGTTTTTTTAAAAACCCATGTCATCATTTTGTTTTGTTGTTTATGCAAAACATTTTGACTTTCAGAGAGAAGAGATTTTCACTAATGCCAATAAAAATGCTTTGTGAGGCAAGATTATTTGGAGCTAAAAAACTAAAAGTGTGGCTTAGAAAGACAATTAAGTATGCCTTAAAGAAACTAAAATAAGTATTCCATCACCCCAAGCATGGCAACAGTCTCTGGATGATATCTCTCAAAAAGGTGGATTTTAAAATAATTAAACCTACATGTGTAATGGAAACCTAATTCTCAGACATGTGGGATCCAGGACTTTGTTAGAGCAATGGCCTTGTAATGAACAGATATCATGTGGTTTTCAGTTTCATACAGAGAGAAAGACTATGATGCCTCTTGAGAGGAGTCCATCAGCCATTAATCCCTGAGTACATCTGCCCCCCTGCCTTTCAAACACCCACCATAATATTCAAACACATTGTATAGCAAATTTCACAATATAGATCACTTCTTTCCAAAGCACAAATGCATGCTAACAAATATCCATTTGTATCTTTAAATACATAATGTTTTCTACATAATGTTTTCTTCAGTATAAAGATGTGAAATTTCAGAGCACCTAGAAATTTCTTTCCATATTCTTATGTTAAGCCAAGAAGTAAATATTGTAACCAACATGATGAAATCTTGAGGTCAACTGACTGCTTCTACATCTCACAGCAAAACCAAGACAGAACTAAATTTGACTCAAGTCCCAGTTTTCTTCTGCCAACTCTTGTGCTACCCACTGGGGCCCACAGTGATGGGTTACATTTCTCTTATTTATTGACCAGCGATTCTTTCACCGCCTTTTACCCGTTCTCATGCCCACAATAAGCCATAACTGACAGTATCATCTCCACATTGTGTATCAAGTATTTTTTTCACATTTTATCCCACTGAACCTTCAAAACAAATCTGTAAGACAGCAACTTTGTTTTCTATCTTATGGGTAAACTAATGCTATAGCATAAAATGATTTAATATGTTAAAAAAAATTTTGGGCAAGAATTCAAATATTGATTTCTGCAATCTGAAAGCCTGTGCTCCTTCAACAGGCTACGGAAAGAAGTTGAATATCTTCCCTTTTCCAAAGAAGTGTTTGTAACACTTTCAGAATAATTCATGGTAGATATCAAGCTATATGGAAATTTCCTAGCAAGTGGCTCTATAGTTGCTTTTAGGGCTTCAAGCTGAGGACACATTCATTCTCACTGTAGAGAAAAGGTCTCAGTAGATTGGCGTTAGGACTTCCCCAGCAGCTCAGCTGGTAAAGAGTCTGCCTGCAATGCAGGAGACTCCAGTCTGATTCCTGGGTTGGGAAGATCCTCTGGAGAAGGGGTAATCTACTCACTCCAATATTTTGGGGCTTCCCTGGTGGCTCAGATGATAAAGAATCTGCCTGCAATGTGGGAGTCCTGGGTTGGAAAGATCCCCTGGAGGAGGGCATGACAACCCACTGCAGTACTTTTGCACAAAGAATCCCCATGGACAGAGGAGCCTGATGAGCTACAGTCCATGGAGTCATAAAGAGCTGGGAATGACTGAGCAACTAAGCACACACAGAGACTGGTGTTAGGGATTTGAATACGTTAAATGTAGAACATGTATCCTTCCTCTCCTAAATATTCTAACCTATCTCTAAGAGGATGAAAATATAGTATATATCTCAATATATAACATCAACTTTGTTATTCTGTTACATACGTTTCTGGTTATCTTCCTACTGTCTATTCTCCTCTTCCTTTTTCCAAACAGAACCCAGTTTTGTTCAGCTACCATGTCTCCTTCACACTATCTCAGAAGGATAAATGCACTCATCCCATCTAAGGGGTGGCTGCAAATGGTCTAAGAATTATTCTACACTTTACTAATGATTGGTTAAGGAATGTTCTTGAAACAAGGCCATTGAGACTTACCTTTTAAGAGAAATATTTTAAAATTTATGGAGAAAGACAGGAAAATGAGGAAGACATCAATAACCCCTTGTTGCATACTTCATTAGGGCTTGATAGACATTGGATATGCTCAATATTTTTATAGAATTATAATTACATGTTGGGAGAAGCAGGGGGTTGGGAGTGCTTGGATTACTTATCTCAGAGAAAGAGAGCTTTGATTATTAGAGTTAATCACTCTCTAAATGCTTTTCTTCCAAAAACAGTTCCTTTGGAGTCAAGACAACATGAGAAGATCTCTTGAGAAAAATCATTTGGGTTTGCCAATATTGTAGACATCAAAGAAATACAGTAAGATTGAAACATACTGTGAAATCAAGTTTCCAGTGTCATTTACTCATTGTGGAACCTGAGCAGATTACTTTTTCTGACCCTGGTGGCTCAGATGATAAAGAATCTGCCCATGTTCAATCTCTGGGTTGGGCAGATCCCCTGGAGAAGGGAATGGCAACCCACTCCAGTATTCTTTCCTGGAGAATTCCATGGACAGAGAAGTCTGGTGGGCTACAGTCCAAGGGGCCACAAACAGTCAGATATGACTAAGTGACTTTCACTAACACTTTTTAATTTTTGCACATGGTTAACCATCTTTTCTTCAAATTCAGTTTAATCCTCATCCTATTTGTACCTCATTGTCCTTGTGCTTATGATATCTTTAATCAAACTTGTCGTCTAGACCGGGACTTCCACAGCTCGCACCCACTGACTGGCTCTGAGCCTGGGAAGTAAGACACAGCAATAAACAATACCACAAACAACACTCATGTTCTGCTTTCGTTTACAAAATGTATCACCATCCATTCTCAAGTTAGTCATCATAACAGTCCCACAAGACTAGTAGTATCCAACCCACTTTACAGATGATGAAAATGAGACTCAGAAAGTTAAGAAATTTTCTCAAAACCACTAAGCTAGGAAAAGCAGATCAGGATAAAAGTCTAGTATGCTTGACAAAAATTCTGTCTTCTTCATGGGAGCTTGGAAGTCAAGACAACCATTATGGAAGCAGGTTCTGTGGCAGACACTCACTGGTGCCATGTCTAGATTTGCTACACCTGGTTAGTGCAGGCATTCCCCTTGCTTTTGTGAGAGTTAGCTTCAACAGCTCACAAACTTGTCCTGGGGATTGGCCTCTGGCAAAATAAGCTGCCTTCCATTAGAACATACCTGTGAGATTATGCTTTCTTCCCCAGAGGTAACCAACAGCAATAAAGGATGAATCCTGAGATTCCAATTTTCACCCCCATGCCTGAAGATGGGACTGCTCTGTGGTGTTACTTATATTCCAGAGCTCCCTGTGCAACCAGGCTGAGGCTACACTTGAAGTGAACTCACATCTTTGCCAGGCTTCTTTCCCCACCCTACCCTGCTTGGCTCATTCCCTTACAGATTTCCCCTGAGAGCATGCCTTCATAAAACAGTTGCCCAAGCAACTTCATCTCAGGATATGATCAAAAGAACTCAGTCTCAGGCAAGAAAGGGCTCTATCTTTACATTGCCTGGGATTATATCTTAGTTCCAAAACTTATTAACTGGATCACCTTGGGAAAATTATGTAACTGTTGTAAGCTTCCGTTTCCCCATTTGACATACAAAGATAACAGTAGGATCTACCTCTTAGGATGACTGACAGTCTAAACTGTAGAAATCAGTGAAGAAAGCTTCTCTCCATCCCTGGGAAATAGTAAGCACTTAGTAAATGTCTTTCGGTATTTATCTTTATGATTATCAACATCCTCAATCCATGTTAGTCCTTTGGTGATACAACTTCCTTAGCCCTACTGAACAGGGATGTAGGAAAAAATATGCAAAAGAATAGCATATGCAGTGGTGGCAGCCAGGGGATTACAACAAAATGAGGATAAACAGAATGATATACTTCAAGAAACATCTAAATGTCCTGATTCTGCTCATCCAAATCAATTTAGTAGACATTTATGGAGTGCCATGTGCTAGGAACTATGGTTGTTTCTAGACATCCAAGAAGGGAACCTATTTCTCTCTCGACAAGCTGACACTACAGGAAGGGAAGGTTTTTCATTTTGTGATGTACTAGCAATCCCCTCAAGCACTGCATACATAAATGTATAAATGTTGGCTATTAAGTCATAATGCATTTGAAAGTCTCAGATAATTGCCCAGGAGGTGAAAATAACGGACTTGGGGATAAATCTAGTTGTAATATAATTGTTAGTTATATAAGTTTTTAATGGATTATATTTTTAAGTACTATTACTTGTAAACTTTGGCTTTTAGCAAATTAGGTATCATTTGAACACGCTGGCTGAGGCCTAATAAGAATCGGAATTATATTTTGCTTGTTATATAAGTAAATATCTTGTTACATGCCTGTTTAATGCTTGCAAAAACCATTCCAAACAATCTCTTTAGAATAAGAGTCTAATTACACATTTATCATTAAAATTACAGTGAGCTAATTGCCTTGGAGATATCTTTATCTCTCTTGCAGCTTGCTTAATCCTAATGCATGTTTTCAATAACCATTTGTTACTTAATTAACTAATTAACAAACAATACCTGTCCTATGGAAAATCCTAAATTAAACACTTGAGGCTCTTTAATTGAATGCTCAGTAACCCAATATAGTCCTTAATATTAGAACTTTTAAATATTGTGAAGATTCTATTGAATCATAGTAGTTTGCTTCTGTTATCTTTGGGGCTTAATTGGTAGAAAAGGGGCAGTTGATAATACACAAGGGGTAGTCAGCACAGCAAGGCTCTGATGAAATACAAAATATCCATGAATAACTGCTGAACAACAGCCAAAGTTGGCCAGTCACACCAACCTGTAACAAAGGCAATTAGATACAAATATCCTTGCCCAAAAATCCCATGGAGAGGAGCATGGTGGGCTGTAGTCCATGGGGTCTCTAGGAGTCGGACACGACTGAGCAACTTCACTTTCACTTTTCACTTTCATGCACTGGAGAAGGAAACGGCAACCCACTCCAGTGTTCTTGCCTGGAGAATTCCAGGGACGGGAGAGCCTGGTGACCTGCCATCTCTAGGGTCGCACAGAGTTGGACACGACTGAAGCGACTTAGCAGCAGCAGCAGCAGGCCTTGCCCCATGAAATTAAGAAGCAGAGTTTGGAAGGTAAGCACATACAAATCCCAAAGTTAACAGTTTCTGATGCAAAACAGACACATCTGGTATCTTGCCCCCTCTTGCTGCTTCTTCTCTAGATATAGTGTTTCTGACAAACCTAGACAGCATATTAAAAAGCAAAGACATCACCTTATCGACAAAAGTCCATATAGTCAAAGCTATGGTCTTTCCAGTGGTCATGTATGTATGTGAGAGTTGGATCATAAAGAAGGCTGAGGACCGAAGAACTGACGCTCTCAAGCTGTAGTGCTGGAGAAGACTCTCGAGAGTCCTATGGACAGCAAAGAGATCAAATCAGTCAATTCTAAAAGAAACCAAACTTGAATATTCACCGGAAGGACTGATGCTGAATCTCTGATACTTTGGCCACCTGATGCAGACTCAACTCATTGGAAAAGACCCTGATTCTGGGAAAGACTGAAGGCAAAATGAGAGGAGGGTGCAGAGGATGAGATGGTTGGATAGCATCATCGATTCAGTAGATATGAACTTGGGCAAACTCCAGGAGATAGAGAGGAACAGGGAAGCCTGGTGTGCTGCAGTCCATGGGGTCAAAAGGAGTCAGACATGACTTAGTAACTGAACAACAATATAGTGTTTATAGGTGGCCTTTGGACTATATTTGCTTACATGGTTTTCTGAGTCTTCAGTCTAGCCCTTCCTTATTTAACATTGGAAACACTGCTAGAGGGATTTCCCTGGCAGTCCAGTGGTTAAGACTTCACCTTCTAATGCAGACAGTGTGGGTTCAAACCCTGGTCAGGCAGCTAAGATCCCACATGCCTCATGGCCAAAACAAGAAAATATAAAACAGGAGCAATTATTATAACAAATTCAATAAAGATTTTTAAAGGGTTTACATTAAAAAAAAAACAGTATAAAGAAAATACTAGAAATCACTTTCTAANTCCCGCGAGCCGAAGTCTTTTAATTAAAGGCGCACCTCCGACGCGGGCGGGCGGCGTCCGGTGCTAGAGCCGGTGCCACTGGCGGCGAGCCAGGAGGGCGCACTCGCTACCACCTCGTCCGCTCCCGCTCCCGCGGCGCTCGCCCCATCCCCCCACCGGAGATAGACGACGAGGCCCACGGAGCCGTGGGACCGGGGTGTCCCCCACCCGGCGCGCGCATGCGCGCCACCTCGCCGCTAGATTGAAAGTGTTCCTAAGGCCCCAGGAGGAAAGAAATACAGACACAGCATATTCACTCTGTGCACATGTGAAAGTTCTAACCTCTGGCACCTTGTGCTACTGTTGGGAGGGTTTCGCCTTTGCCAGGAGCCCCCCTCACCCAGTAAATCAGGCTTTCTTGGCAGGCATCGTTAACGGTAGCAGCCACCGAGTACACGCACAAATGCAAGGAAGATACGGTGCAATTATCTGGCTTTCTCTTCTCATTCCACAGCTAATGAGAACCAATTGAGGGCCGGCTGCTTAAAGGCCAAAGCCCAAGTACACTCTCTGTGAAAAGTAAGACGTCTTAGTTTTTAAGAAGCACAATAAAAATGGAATTAAGCATACCAGACTTTGAACACTGGGCAAAATGCGGTCATCAGACTATACCCACTGCAGGTTCCCGCAGAATCCAGAGAGGAAAGAACTGGGACGCTAGCGGGGTATGAGGAAAGGGGTGTGCCAAATGGAGCCGACCTCTCCCTCCCCACTATTGTTACCGCAGGAGACTGTGGCAGCCCAAAGCCCAGACGGGGACAAGGGCGCCCTGTGATTCTCAACCTGGTGTACAGTAGTACCTCAGGCAAGCCGATTACAAAAGGCTGGCCTCTCCCGCCCCTGGTCCGCGACGGAGTCCAACCTGAACGGCCCGTGCCTCTTAGAGGAGTCTGCGGTGGAGGCAACGAAAGCTACACTTATTTCTTCAGTGGGAGTCACTCCTACAGGTGGGCTTTCTCCTTTTTTTCATAAAACACGCAAACAGACTTTGCAGCCCACCCTGGCGCTTCTGCCTGATACTTTCTGGAAACTACGCAGCCCAAAATTTACTACTCAACCAGGTCCGTCCTGTGAGATTGCACCGACTTCAATGCAATTTTCGACCTTTACTGGTAACGACTAGCAGTGGAAAGAAGAGGAGGGGGAGGGAAGAGATCTTAAACCCGACTTCAAGAAACACTGTATTAAAGCAAGATAAGAACAGTACCTTTGAGCTCGAGCAAAACCTGGAGTAAAAAAAGGGTTTTTGCAAAAGTGGCGCGAAGATAATATCATGTGATCCGACCCCAGGGCGTCTCCTTCCCCTTTTGCCAAACTCCCCTCCCCCCGAAAAAAGGGGGGTAGGGGAGTTACATCCGCTCCTCACAAACTATTAGCATAATTAATTGTGTCCTGCAGCTGCAGCGAGAGCTCCCAGTCAATGAGTAAACATATCCCCATCCTCTTCACCATCAGAACAAAAAGACCCATTACCCTGATTTTGAAAAATGTTCCCAAATAAATCTCATTATCATCAGAAGTCTTAATTTGGCATTCTGTCTCTCTGTGTCTTGGTTTGAGAAAGAGAAGAGAGTTGGAAAAGATGAAATCATCCTTTTAAAAGGGAACTAGCAGAAGCAGCTACCCAAAAGTGAAAGATCTGAGCAAAGGCTTTCAAATGGAAATACCATGTTGAGGGACTTCAGTAGCTTAAGATTTTCCAAAAGTTTTAAACAGTTCATTAAACAAGACATCCTCCAGAGTCTTCCTACTCGCCCCCCCAACTTACACCCCTCCTCCCTCTCCTTCCCTTCTGGTAAGCACAATTCCTGTCTCTTATACACATCTTAGATAGCATATTNTGCGAAGAGTTGACTCATTGGAAAAGACTTTGATGCTGGGAGGGATTGGGGGCAGGAGGATGAGATGGCTGGATGGCATCACTGACTCGATGGGCATGAATCTGATTGAACTCCGGGAGTTGGTGATGGACAGGGAGGCCTGGCGTACTGCGATTCATGGCATCGCAAAGAATCGGACACAACTGAGCGACTGAACTGAACTGAACCTGGGGTCTTAAGTCCTGTGTACTTTAGTCCAAGGGAATATCAAGGCCTCTCCTTTACTCAGCAGTCTTGTCTTCCTCTCTTTAGAAAGGGAGCTGAAAAACTGGATAATTAGGTTCTGGAAGAAACTATATTCAGGGAAATAAGTCAAGAGTGGGGTTGAGCTAGGTGATGATCGTTACTCTTACAGAAGTTTCTGGAACATTTTTTATTTTTTGCTTTTTCTCCATGAACTCATTTTGAAAGTACTGTTGATTTCTGGATTTTAAGCATTATTAATAGCAAGTGACAATTTTTAAAAATTGCCTGTTCTGTATTAAAAATCTATTTGGAAAAGAAAAGAGGGAAAACAGGATACAATCATTAGTGACACTCTCTCCATGGTCCTTGTGGAAAAGCCATGTGGACTCATGAGTCTGGGCTCCCGTCTGCACTGAGGAATCTCCTTTCTCTTCCCTCTGGTTAGCTTGACCCCAGCCCTACGTGAGCATCAGAATGTCACCCTTTTAGTGACTCCTGTGGCTCAGTTTTCTTTCTCGGGGAGATGATTCCCAGCAGGGGTTAGCAACTTTATAAAACCCTGATTCAAGGGGTCTAGTCTCTACTGAAAATATTCAAAGTCATTTATTTCCCCAAACTGAAGTTCTGGAAAGTAGACTTCCATCTTTCTTTCCTCTTGGAAATCATTATGTACAATGGATCGCACGCATTACCCTTGGAAGTGACATGGAAACCTTCCCCTCCGCCATTCCTTCTTAGGGCTTTATTTTTTTCCCCATCTAACACTTAATGTAACTATTTGTTTTATTGTTTGTATCTCTTTCTGAAAGATAGGCATCTTGAGGATAGAAAGTCCTTTTTGTTTACCCAGGGAGTTTGACACCAAAGCTTCAGCTTCTTACCATCTCAGAAAATGTGGTCAAAAGATTGTCAGCTTCAACTGCCCCCTCGCAAGAAAATTAAGACACTCTTTGATATGACCCCTTAGCTCACCCAAACATACCCTCAGAACATAACATTCACTGAATCTATTTACTTCTGTTCTCTCCATGAAAACACCCAACGGCAATGTTTCTCAAACTTTTTAAAATGACCAGTCTGCCAAGGAGACTATCTTATTTCTTTTTCTGTAATTGTCCTAATGCCCATGAAATTTTACTATGAAAGATAGTGTATTTGTTTATGTAGTGCATGTATCACCAGTTCAGTTCAGTTGCTCAGTCGTGTCTGACTCTTTGTGACCCCATGGACCGCAGCACGCGCAGGCCTCCCTGTCCATCACCAACTCCCGGAGCTTATTCAAACTCATGCCCATCAAGTCAGTGATTCCATCCAACTATCTCGTCCTCTGTTGTCTCCTTCTCCTCTTATCTGTTCCTTACACATCAAAATAAGTGTTTTGTCTCTTAACTGATTTTTGCTTCCTTGGGAGCTGTATAGCCCAGCTGAGAGCATGTGCTTCAGTCTACACCACCACTGCCTGTCTGCCAGCCAAGGCCACCACACCCACCTTGTTTATGGCTGAAACAGCCTTGACCGCAGACCAGTCTTCATTATACAATTTCATTGAATGACATGTCACTACACTGCCTGTTTGTTTTTATATAACCAGCAGGTCGTGCAGCAAAATCCTACTGATGTTGGACAAAATAAGTTCTATCCTGTTTCTGCTCTTGCTACTACTCTCCAAGCCATTCTTCAGGTACTATGGACAATAGTCTATTTTTTTTTTCAACTTAATCAATGATTTTTTTTAATTGATTTTTAATCAATGATACATATAATTTCCTCTTTTTTACAAAGTTTTGTTGTATTACTATTGTTGTATTCAGATTAAAGTCTTAATCTGGTCTATTGAGCCTATATCATCTATCCCTGACTCTGTTTACAGTCAGGCAACTCTACATGGTTGGGTGAATTCTTCCTTAGTGTGATTGCCTATAAAGCTGAACATGAAGCAAGAATTAAGAGCTGATGCATTATTAGGGGTACAACCCCAGGACGTGTGAGGGAGGGACAAGTTTGAGGAGGAAAGGTGGGGGGTAATGCCAGGCGCAGGGTCACTGTGGGCCGCCCCGAATGCTGAGACATCTGCTTTGTTATGTGAAGAACCCACTGGGTTCCTGAACAGCTATTGGGGGGACAAAAGAGAAAGGAAATTTATTAGATGGTTCCTTTCCACATCGTGCCTCTTGTCCATCAACGTTCACCTTACTGGAAGTTCATTCCCCTGAATTTCCAGGTTGCGTCTCCAGATTGTTTAGCATCTGCTTGAGAATCCACATTCCAGGCAAGCGGTGGGACATCTCATCTACGTCCAGAAGTGGCAGGAGGGCCTGGTCACTAGTTGATCAGCGTCAGTGGGAAAAATCGCATCGTCTTGCCCAGGCATCTATCAGCCCAGGCGGCATCTGGGATGGAGGAAATGGCTGAGGGTCCAGGCAAAGGAAGCCCAAAAAATGTGAGAAGGGGCTTAGTTCAGTTCAGGTCAGTCACTCAGTCGTGTCCGACTCTTTGTGACCCCATGGACTGCAGCAAGCCAGGCTTCCCCGTCCATCACCAACTCCCAGAGTTTACTCAAAATCATGTCTATCGAGTCAGTGATCCCATCCAACCATCTCATCCTCTGTCGTTCCCTTCTCCTCCCACCTTCAATCTTTCCCAGCTTCAGGGTCTTTTCCAGTGAGTCAATTCTTCATATCAGGTGGCCAAAGTATTGGAGTTTTAGCTTCAGCATCAGTCCTTCCAATGAATATTCAGGACTGATTTCCTTTAGGATGGACTGGTTGGGTCCCCTTGCAGTCCAAGGGACTCTCAAGAGNTTCCCCAAACTGAAGTTCTGGAAAGTAGACTTCCATCTTTCTTTCCTCTTGGAAATCATTATGTACAATGGATCGCACGCATTACCCTTGGAAGTGACATGGAAACCTTCCCCTCCGCCATTCCTTCTTAGGGCTTTATTTTTTTCCCCATCTAACACTTAATGTAACTATTTGTTTTATTGTTTGTATCTCTTTCTGAAAGATAGGCATCTTGAGGATAGAAAGTCCTTTTTGTTTACCCAGGGAGTTTGACACCAAAGCTTCAGCTTCTTACCATCTCAGAAAATGTGGTCAAAAGATTGTCAGCTTCAACTGCCCCCTCGCAAGAAAATTAAGACACTCTTTGATATGACCCCTTAGCTCACCCAAACATACCCTCAGAACATAACATTCACTGAATCTATTTACTTCTGTTCTCTCCATGAAAACACCCAACGGCAATGTTTCTCAAACTTTTTAAAATGACCAGTCTGCCAAGGAGACTATCTTATTTCTTTTTCTGTAATTGTCCTAATGCCCATGAAATTTTACTATGAAAGATAGTGTATTTGTTTATGTAGTGCATGTATCACCAGTTCAGTTCAGTTGCTCAGTCGTGTCTGACTCTTTGTGACCCCATGGACCGCAGCACGCGCAGGCCTCCCTGTCCATCACCAACTCCCGGAGCTTATTCAAACTCATGCCCATCAAGTCAGTGATTCCATCCAACTATCTCGTCCTCTGTTGTCTCCTTCTCCTCTTATCTGTTCCTTACACATCAAAATAAGTGTTTTGTCTCTTAACTGATTTTTGCTTCCTTGGGAGCTGTATAGCCCAGCTGAGAGCATGTGCTTCAGTCTACACCACCACTGCCTGTCTGCCAGCCAAGGCCACCACACCCACCTTGTTTATGGCTGAAACAGCCTTGACCGCAGACCAGTCTTCATTATACAATTTCATTGAATGACATGTCACTACACTGCCTGTTTGTTTTTATATAACCAGCAGGTCGTGCAGCAAAATCCTACTGATGTTGGACAAAATAAGTTCTATCCTGTTTCTGCTCTTGCTACTACTCTCCAAGCCATTCTTCAGGTACTATGGACAATAGTCTATTTTTTTTTTCAACTTAATCAATGATTTTTTTTAATTGATTTTTAATCAATGATACATATAATTTCCTCTTTTTTACAAAGTTTTGTTGTATTACTATTGTTGTATTCAGATTAAAGTCTTAATCTGGTCTATTGAGCCTATATCATCTATCCCTGACTCTGTTTACAGTCAGGCAACTCTACATGGTTGGGTGAATTCTTCCTTAGTGTGATTGCCTATAAAGCTGAACATGAAGCAAGAATTAAGAGCTGATGCATTATTAGGGGTACAACCCCAGGACGTGTGAGGGAGGGACAAGTTTGAGGAGGAAAGGTGGGGGGTAATGCCAGGCGCAGGGTCACTGTGGGCCGCCCCGAATGCTGAGACATCTGCTTTGTTATGTGAAGAACCCACTGGGTTCCTGAACAGCTATTGGGGGGACAAAAGAGAAAGGAAATTTATTAGATGGTTCCTTTCCACATCGTGCCTCTTGTCCATCAACGTTCACCTTACTGGAAGTTCATTCCCCTGAATTTCCAGGTTGCGTCTCCAGATTGTTTAGCATCTGCTTGAGAATCCACATTCCAGGCAAGCGGTGGGACATCTCATCTACGTCCAGAAGTGGCAGGAGGGCCTGGTCACTAGTTGATCAGCGTCAGTGGGAAAAATCGCATCGTCTTGCCCAGGCATCTATCAGCCCAGGCGGCATCTGGGATGGAGGAAATGGCTGAGGGTCCAGGCAAAGGAAGCCCAAAAAATGTGAGAAGGGGCTTAGTTCAGTTCAGGTCAGTCACTCAGTCGTGTCCGACTCTTTGTGACCCCATGGACTGCAGCAAGCCAGGCTTCCCCGTCCATCACCAACTCCCAGAGTTTACTCAAAATCATGTCTATCGAGTCAGTGATCCCATCCAACCATCTCATCCTCTGTCGTTCCCTTCTCCTCCCACCTTCAATCTTTCCCAGCTTCAGGGTCTTTTCCAGTGAGTCAATTCTTCATATCAGGTGGCCAAAGTATTGGAGTTTCAGCTTCAGCATCAGTCCTTCCAATGAATATTCAGGACTGATTTCCTTTAGGATGGACTGGTTGGGTCCCCTTGCAGTCCAAGGGACTCTCAAGAGTCTTCTCCAACACCACAGTTCAAAAGCATCAGTTCTTCAGTGCTCTGCTTTCTTTATAGTCCAACTCTCACATCCATACATGACTACTGGAAAAACCAAAACTTAAGACTATACGAACCTTTGTTGGCAAAGTATTGTCTCTGCTTTTTAACACGCTGGCTAGGTTGGTCATAGCTTTTCTTCCAATGAGCAAGCATCTTTTAATTTCATGGCTGCAGTCACCATCTGCAGTGATGGACCCTCACATACCTTCTCCAAGTTTTCTGTACACAGGGTTTTCCGTCAACTCTCAGAGCCCTTCATGTTCTATTGTTGTTGTTAAATGGTGTCTGACTGTGACCCCATGGACTGTAGCCCAACAGGCTTCTCTGTCCATGGGATTTCCCAGGCAAAAGTACTGAAATGAGTTCCTATTTCCTTCTCCAGAGGACCTGCCTGACCCAGGGACTGACCCTGCGTCTCCTGCATTGGCTGAATTTGGACTCTTTACCGCTGAGCCTCCAGGGAAGCCCTCATGTTCTACAGGACACCTTAATTTTTCTTTCATCCAAAAAGAAAATGCATCCTTTGCTCACCAACCATCCTTTTTCTATGACTTCTTTCCTGACATTTCTGTTCTAATTTTCTTCTTTGACTACAAAACATGGTTTTCTGTTGCAAAAGTAAGAAACTATAGACACTGTATTCCTAAATTTTCCATGTATCTTTATCTTTGAAGGAAAGATCAGCCTAGAATGAAAACTCTTGAGTCACATTCAAATTTTTTCCAATTTTTACATATATTGCTTTACTTGAAATCTGGTCTTAAGTGTTCCATTATTTTGCTTTCTTTTTCTTTTTTTCTTTTCAAAACTTCTCCATCATTTGTTTGGCTGAATCTAGCCAGTAATTAGTTTTGTTTTGTTCTTGTAGAAGACACTCCTGGTGTTTATTCTATTGCCTGTGATTTACATTTTGAGGAATGTCTGCCTGTTTTCTTCATTTCTAGTTGAATATAATACTCTTGATTCATATTTTCTTTTTCTCAGAATATTTCAGACTACATTTCACAGATTTATGTTGTCAGAGAGTATGGTAGAACCACCTTTATTTTCCCACTTGTACTTTTTTTTTCTCCTGAGCACCTGAATATTTCTTTATTATTGTAATTTAAAATCTTAACCTGACTACATTCAGTGTTCATTTATCCTGAGTTAATATTGCTCAAGAGTGGTGTGATTTGAAATGTACAGACTCTATTTTTCCTTTATTTCAGGGAATCATTCCTGGTATCTTTGCCTGTCCAGCCCAGACAACCAAGTCCTATCAATATGATTTCTGACTATTTCTTAGCCTGGTATATTTTAATCATTCTGTATTAGCTTGCTTCATTTTAAAACTTTTTTTTTTCAAGTCGAGTCACATCTGTTTTGCTAAAAGTGAAAGTCACTCAGTCATGTCCCCAAGGGACACGATGTGACCCCCATGGACTATACAGTCCATGGAATTTTCCAGGCCAGAATACTGGAATGGGTAGCCTTTTCTTTCTCCAGGGGATCTTCTCAACCCAGGGATCAAACCCAGGTCTCTTGCATTGCAGGCAGATTCCTTACCAGCTGAGCCACAAGGGAAGCCCAAGAATACTGGAGTGGGTAGCCTATCCCTTCTCCAGCGGATCTTCCTGACGTGGAGTCAAACTGGGGTCTCCTGCACTGCAGGCAGATTCTTTACCAACTGAGCTAAAAGGGAAGTCCTGGTAGTTCCCCTGATTAGCAAACAATGCCAACAAGCGAGATAAGCTGTGAACATGTCTGTAGTGTTCACATCAAGTAACAGGTTTTATGTCTGCATCGTGAGCAATTAGAAATCAGTCTCGATGGTCTAAGAGCCCAAGCACGGAGATAAGCAAGGACAGTCACTGTAGAGAAGTGCGTCTAAGCCAGTAACCATCGCTGTCTCCCCTAGAAGGGCACTTCTTAAATATGGACCGGAAATGCCCAGCATTGAGTTGACCTGAGAACCTAGAAAAACACCCTCATTTCTGTACTGAATCAAAATCTCATGTGTTTGGGCTGAGGAACCTGCATTTCACCTGTCCTCCAGGTGTGTCTTATCCATGCCCTCACTGAACAAACAGTATTTCAAAACAGCACCCCAGAAATAAGAAGGACTTGAATTAAGGGAATAAACAGTCATGGGGAAAAAAAATGGTTAGCAGAGGTGACAGAGGGCTCAACATTACAGAATGTGGTACCTGAACAAGGGGCTTCCCAGGTGGCTCAGTGGTGAAGAATCCACCTGCTAATGCAGGAGACCCAAGTTCGATCCCTGAATCAGGAAGACTCCCCTGGGTATGCAAATGGCAACCCACTTCAGTATTCTTGTCTGGAAAGTCCCACAGACAGAGGAGCCTGGTGGGCTACAGAGGAGCCTGGTGGGCTACAGTCCATGGGCTCACAGAGTCAGACACGCCTGAGTGCCTGACCAAATCTGTAGACACTGGAGGAGCAAATCTGTAGACACTGGGATTTAGGCCCCGTGAGAAAAAGTAATACATTTCACCCTAGAGAGGACAGCAGAAGCTCTGAAATGGAATGGTATTTGCAGGGTTGGAACACAGAATGAGAACATCCATAGCTAAGGGCAAGAGAGGTAGCTTCACACAAGGGGGAGGAAAATACACAGAGCTGGCAAAGGCATGTCACAGAGGGAGGACACAGGCCCGAAAGGAAGGGGGTTCCCCAAATCAAGATGCCCAGAATCCATGGACAGTCAGCACGATGCCCATTCTGTCCTTGGAGAGAGGAACTCAGCAGCTGTTTGGATGTAAGACTCAGTCATTCATAAAACGCCACTCTTAAATATTCTAAAGGCAATATGGCCATGTTTCTTCCCGTTCTGAGAAGACCTGCTAAATATATGCACAGTCACGAACCAGAGAATGTGTCTCACCCTGGCTAGATTTTCAATAAGACAGAGATGGGAGTAGCATAGATTCAGCCCCAGAAGGTGTATAGGAAAGGCTTTTGATCTCAGCATAGTCCTGGCCAGCAGGGATAATATCATTCGAGCTGTAAGAAGTACCATGAGCTGCACAATTAACAAAGTCCTACTTCACTTTGGATTTTTAGATAGTACTGAGAAATAAAACTGACTTTCAAATAACCACGGGCAGGCTTTCTCCAATTTGTGCTTATTCAAGTAAACCCCAGGTAAAGGAAGAAAAATTATTACCATCTGATTGCTAAACCCAAGATACCCAACTGACCTTACTAGCAAGTTAGGAAGTAGTCCGGCTTCACATTCACTGGCTGTGAATGGTAATTACACCAATGCTGTATCAGCTGTGCTGTGATTAGTCCCTCAGTCATGTCTGACTGTTGGTGACCCCATGGACTGTAGCCTACCAGGCTCCTCTGTCCATGGGGATTCTCCAGGCAAGAACACTGGAGTGGGTTGCCATGCCCTCCTCCAGGGATCTTCCCAACCCAGGGACTGAACCCAAGTCTTCCGCATTGCAGGTGGATTCTTTACCAGCTGAGCCACAAGGGAAGCCCAAGAATACTGGACTGGGGAGCCTATCGCTTCTCCAGGAGATTTCCTCGACCTAGGAATCAAACCAGGGTGTCCTGCATTGCAAGTGAGCTACCAGCTGAGCTACCAGCTGAGCTACCAGGGAACCCCTGTATCAGGCGAGTCCTTCTTAATGTCTGGATGATGTACAGCATACGGACAGTAAGGTCCTGCCCTGCGTGCTCAGTATCAGCTCTAACATCAAATGGATCCGAGGCTTGCCTTCATGTCATCTATTGGCTGTGTGCATGCTAAGTCGCTTCAATAATGTCTGACTCTTGGCAACGCTACAGGCTGTAGCCCTCCAGGCTCCTCTGTCCGTGGGATTCTCCAGGCACGAGCACTGGAATGGGTTGCCATGCCCTTCTCTAGGGGATCTTCCCGACCCAGGGATCAAACCTTGCATTTCTTATTCATCTGCATTGGCGTGTGAGCTCTTTACCACTAGTGCCACCTGGGAGGCCCATCCAAGCTATAAATAAAAGGCCACATAAACATCAGTCTTATAAATTTTAAAAGTCCAATTCTGCAATCTTTGACATCCCTGCTTGTCAGGAATGGTTCAGCTCTCAGCAGGCTTAGTTAAAACAGGCTGGCATTTTTGGATATTCTTTCTAATATTCCATTTGTACATTTCAATACCTTGAAAATAAAGAACGCTATCTGCTGGATCATTTCAAATGACATCCTTTTAAAGCTAAATTGTAGTCTGAATTAAAACTTGCAAAAGAAGATATCGCCTTCAAAATGTATTCAGCAGTGCTAGAAGGGATAAATGAAAAGACCCAGAAATTTGGTTGAGACATGAAATTCCCCACTTCCCCTTGAGTTTAACAAATAACCTGACTAGTGTGTCATGGAAACTACAGAAGAGTTCTATGTATGGCAACTTCTCCCAGAGCCCATCCTGTGATTGGCATTAGTAACATCTTGCTATACTATGAATGAATTTATCAATAAGCAATAGATTATATCAAAAGCAAAAAAATCAGGTCTGTAGAAAAGAAAAGTTAGTCTCTGTAGGACATATTTGTTGAATGGCTTGTCATCTATCATGATCGGAATCAGAACCCCAAATCAGGATGGGCCTAGAAATTATCATCCTAAGCAAAGTAGGTCAGACAGAGAAAGACAAACACCATATGACATCTCTTACAGGTCTCCCCTAATAGCTCAGATGTTAAAGAATCTGCCTGCAATGCAGGGGACCAGGGTTTGATCCCTGGGTCATGAAGATCCCCTGGAGAAGGAAATGGCAACCCATTCCAGTATTCTTGGCTGGAGAATCCCATGGACAGAGGAGCCTGGTGGGCTACAGTCCACGGGGTCGCAAAGACATACTAAGCAAAGTAGGTCAGACAGAGAAAGACAAATACCATATGATATCACTTACAGGTCTTCCCTAACAGCTCAGGCGTTAAAGAATCTGCCTGCAATGCAGGGGTCATGAAGATCCCCTGGAGAAGGAAATGACAACCCACTCCAGTATTCTTGGCTGGAGAATCCCATGGACAGAGGAGCCTGGTGGGCTACAGTCCACGGGGTCGCAAAGACATACTAAGCAAAGTAGGTCAGACAGAGAAAGACAAATACCATATGATATCACTTACAGGTCTTCCCTAACAGCTCAGGCGTTAAAGAATCTGCCTGCAATGCAGGGGTCATGAAGATCCCCTGGAGAAGGAAATGACAACCCACTCCAGTATTCTTGGCTGGAGAATCCCATGGACAGAGGAACCCGATGAGCTACAATCCATGGGGTCACAAAGAGTTAGATATGACTGAGCAACTAACACAGACACAGACAGACAGTTAGATGGAATCTAAAACACAACACAAATGAAATGAAATAGAATTTACAAAACAGAAACGGGCTCACATAGGAAACAGACATAGTTGCAAGGAGAATGGGGGAAGGAAGGGCTAGGAGTTTGGGATGCAAACTAGTAGATATAGGATGGATAAACAGCAAGGTCCTACTCTAGAGCACCGGGAACTACGTTCAGTATCCTGTCATAAACCATGATGGAAAAGAATACGAAAAAGAATGACATATAGATGTACGCATGAGTCAATTACTTTGCTATACAGCTAAAATCGATGCTATACTTCAATAAAGTTAAAAAAAGGAAAGAAATTAGGCACTGCTTTTCCAATACACGTTATAACTAATAGAGTGAAAACAGATGATTAAATTACTTCAAAAAGGGTAATGAAGATAAGACAGCACTTTGATGCTCAGAGGAAAGAAGGCAGGCCCAAAGCGTGGCACCAAGGTCGTTTACGAAATCAGAAGCCAGCAGAACACTGTGCAGAGGAGGGTGGGCTCCTACCTGTGGCCAGGTAGATGATGTGGATGAGGGCGTCCCGGGCCTGCACAACATCCACGGCCACGTGGGAGAAGCGGCTGCTGTCCTCCATGAAGGCGGGCATGGGGCTCACCGGCTGCACCACTTCGTGCATCAGGATGAACTTCTGCGCGTCCTGCAGGTTCCTCTCCGTGAGGTTTACGTACACGCCCTGGTCCATGGTACCGCACTGCAGGGGGAGAGAGGCTGTTACCGGGCCTGGCCACCTGCACACCCAGGGCTGCTCCGGCCACCCTGGCTGGGGGCGCGACTGCCGGTGCCAGTGTGCCCCCTTCTCCAGTCCCTCCACAGCCCCCGTTCTTGGTGTCTCTCCCAGTTGAGATCTGAGCTCATTGTATTTGTGGAGTCTTTTCAACTCTCATCCTAAATGAATGATCACAGCAAAATGAAGTGACATTGACAAAGCAGAAAGAGACTCAGACTTAGAGAAGGAACTTATGGTTACCAGGGGGTAACTATGGTTACCAGGGGAAGGGTGGGGTGGGTAGCTTGGGAATTTGGATCGACACGGATACCGTGCTATAATTAGAATGGATAACCAACAAGGACCTACTGTAGACCAGAGGAAAACCTGCTCAGTATTATGCAACAACCTAAATGGGAGGAGAATTTGAAAAAGAATAGTATAAGAATAACTGAGCAGGTAGTCTGCCTCGGGTTCAATCCCTGGGTCAGGAAGAGCCCCTACAGAAGGAAATGGCAGCCCATTCCAGTATTGTGGCCTGGGAAATCCCATGGACAGAGGAGCCCCACGGGGTCACAAAGAGCTGGATATGACTGAACACACACACACATTGCATTGTGTTGTATAGCTGAATCACTTTGCTGTATAACTGAAACTATCACAACACTGTAAATCAGCTATACTCCAGTATAAAAACAAAATCAATGATCAGAAGTTTAAAAACACGTGAAGTAGGAGTCACTGCTAGTTTGAATGGCATGTGCATAAAATCTCCTCATCACCTCTAGAGTGCCCTAGGGAGTTGTCGGGCTAAACGCATACTGTTCAATCTGCCAGACACATCAGATTCCCAGGTGGAAAATTCAGCCATCAAATGCACTACACAAATTTACTAGCTTTCTTTGGGATGGCAGGTCTATAAGCAAGACATGGATTCTACAGAGATAAGACTTAGATCATTCTAATCTGTAAACTATGCAATACTGGAGAAGGCGATAGCAACCCACTCCAGTACTTTTGCCTGGAAAATTCCATGGACGGAGGAGCCTGGTGGGCCGCAGTCCACGGGGTCGGTAAGAGTTGGACACGACCGAGCGATGTCACTTTTACTTTTCACTTTCCTGCATTGGAGAAGGAAATGTTACTCCACTCTAGTACTCTTGCCTGGAAAATCCCATGGATGGAGGAGCCTGGTGGGCCGCAGTCCATGGGGTCGTTAAGAGTTGGACATGACTGAGCGATGTCACTTTCACTTTTCACTTTCCTGCATTCGAGAAGGAAATGGCAACCCACTCCAGTGTTCTTGCCTGGAGAATCCCAGGGACAGGGGAGCCTGGTGGGCTGCTATCTATGGGGTCGCACAGAGTCGGACACGACTGAAGCGGCTTAGCAGTAGCAGCAGCAGCAGCATGCAGTACGTTCTGCTATCTTTCACATAAGCTACACAACATTACGTTAGCCTTATTATCGTGTCCTTATTATCTGGGCTTCCCTGGTGGCTCCGATGGTAAAGAATCCACCTGCAAAGTGGGAGACCCAGGTTTGATCCCTGGGTCAGGAAGATCCCCTGGAGGAAGAAATGGCTACCCACTCTAGTATTCCTGCCTGAAGAATTTCACGAATGAAACACTATGTTCGCCTTATTATCATGCCCTTATTATCTAACCCAGGCCAAAAGAAACAAAAACGCCGGTTAGAGTCAAGCATCGAATAAAAATCCTGGTGCGGGGCAGCAAACTTGCCACCCCAAATGTCTCTCTGGCTGTGAATGATTTCTAGAGCAGAAAACAATGGAGGCCCAAAAGACTGGAGAAGAAACTGTGACCTTCCCCTAGATGCTTACAAAATGTAGATAGATGGCCTATTCCTGGAATAGAGCTATCTCCAGAGATGTCTGCACAGAATAAGGGCAGACTATAGTGGGGAAAACTCAGCAGGCCTCAGAGACCAGAGCCCACTCTCTGTCCAACAGTCTCTGCAGGCCCAAAAATCTCTTGTTTCCCAAACATTTGCTTTTCTATCTGCAGGTCAATTGCCTTCATCCCCTTTGAAGTCTCAAACCACTACCAGCAACGTGCTCTTTTATCTTTGGCTGAAGATGGTATTTAAGGTAAGGGTTTCTGCCATTAGGGGGAGTTACTCACTTTTCCTGGGTCCCTCTCATGTGTATGTGTTATTAAACTTGTGCTGGATTTTCTCCTATTAACCTGTCTCATGCCAATTTAATTCTTAGACTGGTCGGAAGAAGCTAGAAGGGCAGAGGAAACTTTCTTCCTCCCTGACAATGAAGAATTTTCAAGAACAGGGCGTCATAAGGAGATAAAGAATGTGAGAGAGGAAGGAGATGAAGAGAAAGAAAAAGAAGAAACCAGAAGGAAATAGGAAGGAAAGAAGTAGACTTTTCAGAGGGAAATACCATGCAGAGGAATCTGGGACTAAAGTGGGGGAAAAAAACACCAAGCCTGGAAACCCTGAGAATTAAATTCAGAGCTATGCTGTGCAAAGGCTGGCAGCTGTCGTGGAGGATGGTTTTGGGCAGGGACAAGGTTAAAAGAGGGGCGGGAAAGCAAGCCAAGCTTTCCCAGGGCAGCACAGAGAATCAGAAAATTATCACCACGATTTCTCATTTCTTTCATAAACTTTAAATCCTAGGTCCAATAAAGGCTGATCCCTGGCAGAACTTCGTAGAGGCAGGGTTGATGGAAATGAATTTCCCTGTCCATTCCATCTGAAAAAACGACTTTTATAACATGTCATTTCTAATACATGGTTTTATAATAGGTTAGAGGTGCAAAAGTAGACGATGGAAATGGCTTGTGAAAAATAGAGGATATTTTCGTAGCACTTGATAAAATAGCTTCCATGCACCCAAAGGATAGGCTGATGGTATATTTAAAGAATCTTGGAGCAAAATGGATGCCAAAACCAGTCCAAAGCTTAGTTTAAATGCTGCATCTTTGCAGGGGTGCCCCCAGTACCAGGTGGTAGAAGGGTCGGGTGAAGGTGAAGGGTCAGTTCTGTGGCCCAGGGGCCATGGGGCCTCAGGTGAGACCCTGCCTTGCAGGCGTCTCTTTATCTATAAAGTTGCTCAAAAACACTTCCTCGGCTCCCTTCAGAGGGCTGCTGTGAGGCCAACTGCGACCATCAGTGGAGAGCGTTTGTAAATTAACTGAAAGCACTTCTAAACGCCAAGGAGCCAGGCCAGGTGCCTGGCACAGAGAAGCTATTCCAACAATGGTATGAATGGTCTGTGGGTCCGCCTCGCGGCAGGGCAGCAATTCCATGGTCCATTGAGCTGCAAGGGCCAGAGGGAAGGAATGAATAAATGAAGGAAGGAAGGAGTCAATGAGTGAGCACACAGCAGTTGTACTGGGGCAGGGGGCCAGAGCCAGGGGATTTTATATAATTACCGCATTTAACAATGACACGTGGAGGGCAGAGACACTGTCCGTTAACAACAGTGTCACAAAACGGTCTGAAGTCTGTCCAGGTGAGTTCTAGTTCTGAGAGTGGCCAGGTCTGGCTGTTTTCTCTTCCTGAAACCAGCAGCAATTCTTAAGTCACAGGAGGCAAGGAGCAGTCTGCCTGGGGGATGGAGTTTTCCATCCAGGTTTTGTTTTCTCCACACAGAGCTTTTAAAATTGACATCATAAAACTCGGGAGGCATAATATGAAACTGAGGACCTCTGGCTGCTCTTGAGGAGTCTGGGGACCTGGGAGACTCCAAGACCTGGGGGCGGGGGCGGGGGTGCTGGGGCTGCAGAACGGAACCCCCTACTGCCACCTGTCTTTTTCATGACTGCTAACCTAATCCTTGGCTGCAACCTGAATTGTCACTCTGATACTGTGATTTGTAATAAGAAATATATAGTTAGTGTCCATCCCTGTTCTGTCACAGAGCTCCTAAAAACCCTGACACTTCCTAAGTGAAGAGAGCAATAAAGGCATCTTTCGTTAAGTTACTGAGGTGACCTCTGGACCTCACTCAAGGTGGGAATGCTGATCGCCGGAGCTGCCATCCCTGTGGTCAGAGGGCTGGAACTTTCTGACCCACTGCGTTGACCTCCAGGAAGGAGAAAGGTGCTGGAGGTTGAATCCATCACCACTGGCCAGATGATTTAACCAACCTGCTTAAGTGAAAAACACTCATAAAGCTCCAAAGGATGGAGCGTTCAGACCTTCCAGGTTGGTGACCACGTGGAGATTCAGTAAGCATGCTCAGCTCAGAAACAGCTCCACGCTCTTTACCCAAAGCTTTCCCTACTCTCGCTGTGCACCTCTTCCATCTGACTGTTTATGAATTATGTCCTTTACAACAAAGCTTATTTTCTCGGACTCCCAAATCACTGTAGACAGTGACTGCCTAAAATCAAAAGCTGTGAAATCAAAAGATGCTTGCTTCTTGGAGGGAAAGCTATGACAAATCTAGACAGTGTATTAACAAGCAGAGATCTCACTTGCAGATAAAGGTCCATATAGTCAAAGTAGTCATGTAGAGATGTGAGAGTTGGACCATAAAGAAGGCTGAGTGCTGAAGAATTGATGCTTTCAAACTGTGGTGTTGAAGAAGAGTCTTGAGAGTCCCTTGGACTGCAAGGAGATCAA
>SJYV01005305.1:0-19558 GCA_006410875.1 Neotragus pygmaeus | reverse complement strand
GGGGGGGGGAGGCAGAGGTTGGAATCGATCAGCAGGATCATCAGCCAAGAACTGGTTGAAACTGTACAGGGTCTTGGTTTTTTAGCCAACTTATAATGAATATCTCGCCTGAGGATTCTTTTTCAAATATTTTGAATGCTATTTAAATTTATACCATATATTTATTGGATCATAAGTAACCCACCCAGCTCTCTAACAGGCTGCAAATTCTCTCACCATGCCTTACACCTGGGGCTCCCGCAGTGTTGGTGTGACACCCCAGGGACTCTGAGCAAGAGGAAAACATTAAAAATAGTAAAAAACACAGCCATCGTCCTTCTGTGGCTTACAATCCATAGTCTTTGTCTTGCTGACACCTCTGAGAGTAATAGATCAATACTTCTATTAATTCTTACAACAATAATATTTGCCCTCTTGTTTATTTTTTCCAAGAATGACAGATCCATCCTCGCCCTAGCCTACCGGCCCTTGGTAGGTATGTCCATGATCACCGAGGCTCACGCGGAGAGTACCTGCCTTTGATGGTACCCTTCCTCCTGTTTGGCTGCAAATGCCCATGGAGTCCTGAAGGATGCTGATGACTTGGCCAGGTCCCGTCATCTGGTCCTCCAGCAGTGGCCTGCTCATCTGCTTGACCACTTTTGAGGGTCTGTTATCCATTTCGGCTCCATCAGTTTGGTTGCTGGTAATCAAAACTGCACAGAAATTTCTAGAGTCTGTCCCAGTGTAGCTGTACCACTGGGTCTGGAAAATGTTTTCTGTTAAGTGACTGAAGCTTTTCCTAGTGAAGCCCAGAGTCTACAAAGCTTTAGGGACTGCAGCTCTAACAGGGACGACTTTCACAGCCCCATCTGTGATGGTTTCTAGATCGCAACTGATAAAAATTAATAATGTTATATTTTGTTACTATTTTCAATAGAGAATTTTGTATCGAATCTTGCAAAATTACACACTGCAGCCTAACCCATTCTTCCTCCTGAATCTGAGTCATGTATCTGATCTTCTAATTAATTAGCTATTTCTAGTACATATGTGCTTAGTTGCTTAATGGTATCTGACTCTCTGTGACCCCATGGACTGTAGCCGGTCCGGCTTCTCTGTCCAGGAGGTTTTCCAGACAATAATACTGGAGTGGGTTGCCATGCCCTTCTCCAGGAGATCTTCCCAACCCAGGGATCAAACCCCAGTCTCCTGCAATGCAGGTGGATTCTTTACTGTCTGAGCCACCAAGGGAGCCTTCTAGTACATAAGCACTGCATAAAATTCCAAATCTCAGTAGGCAAACAATAATTTAAAATATCTAACTACATGCAACTATCGGTTTTTGCAAACACAAGGCCCTTTATACACAGTTAGTGGATGGACCCTTAATTCATAACATATCCCACCCCCATGCCAGTGTGTGTGGTTCCTTAAAAGTCAGTCAGGTTGCCTTAAGTTAGCATGGTTATCAAACATGGTAAACCAAAAGAAAATATTCGATACTCATGTATATCAGGACTTATGCAAAGAGTCACCATAATCTAAACTTTAGTTCTATGCAAATCTTAAATACTACCCAAAGAAGACAAGCTCAGTGGAGCAGGCTCCCTGCCTGAAACACACACCACATTCTGCAGGCTTCATTCATTACACCACAGGGCCCGACTTCCATCTCATAAACGTGAGTAAGCCCTTTAGTGTGACACTGGCATTATAAAACCAGATGCCTGTGGCCTCAGGAAATGAGGGGATTTGCTTTGTGCTACAAATGTATCCAGACAAAGGGGCTAAAAGTTATCCACTGCCCAGAGGTGGTAAGGCATCAGAGTTTATTAAGTCACTGTTCACTGTGAAGACGCGTTTGCAATGGAAACATCAAGACATTAAAAGAACCCTAAAATACCATGAGCATCTTTGATAATTTTTTTTTTTAACTTCAGGATTTTACCATGGACTTTCTGAAAGGAAATGATACATTTTGCCTTCATGGTTTTCCAGAGGGCCTTCTTAAACAGCTACATCACCCCAGGATCCAGGGATATGGGTGGGATTTAAATGCAGAGACTCAACAATGAGGCACAGGGAGTCCATGTTCAGTTACTAATTACATAAACCACTTATGTCATCAGGAAACGTGACGACTTCATGTCTGGTTCCTGCTAACTGACTGCTTGCCTGGATTTCTTTGTCTAGTACTGAACTTTCTTAGTAGGGAAACTTGAATAACAACTATAAACTTGATCACTCAGTTTCCTGACTTATAAGTGGGGCTAATGACATCCACTTTACAGAGCTGCTGAGATGAGAAAATATGACGAAGTCGCTACAAAGAATCCTTAAATAGTCTCCCTTGTTATGGGATGCTAAATCATTTTCCCAAGTAAAGCAGTGAATGGTAAAGTGGACTTGTAGCCCATCTCTATTCTCAGCATCATGATCTTTACAAAAAAATTTCAAAACAATTAGAATTGAATGATTCCTGTCAAAGTACAAGCAAAATGCAAAATAATTGAACTTTTCCATATTCCCAGTTTTCTCAAAAGCCAGAGGTTTTGTGTGTTGGGTTGACAAACCAACCAGAATTTGGAGGCCTGAATACATGACTCGGGTCTAACACTGACTAGTTATGGAGACTAAAGTTCCTCTGGTTGGAAGAGGTTGAGGCTCTAAATCTGAGGACTGGGCCTGAGAGCCCAGCTCAGCCACTAAGGAGCCCGTATCCTTGTCCTGATGATGTGCTCTGAGGCTCGACACCCTTCTCTGTCAGCGGGAGCTGTTACCAATCACAGCACAGTGGCCAGAAGGCAGCAAGATACATAGACGCATTGAGCCCAGTGTCTGGAACTTGGCATTCCTCAAAATTACACCTACAGTGATGACGGTGAAGATCCTAGGACAGTTCTTCTCAGAAGAAAGGAGCTCCAGCGAAAATCTGCTGGCATGCACGAATGTCTGTCTCCCTAAAGTTCATATGTTGAAATCCTAACCCTCAAAGTGGCTGTATTAGGAGCTGGAGCCTCTAAGGAAGTGACTGAGGTTAAATGAGGTCATAAGGCTGGGGCCCTGATCTCATAGGGTTAGTGTCACTTCATGCTCACCTAGGAAAAGCCACAGGAGGATACGGTGAGAAGCTGGCCATCTACAAACTAGGAAGGGGGTGCTCTCCAGAAACTGAACTGGCCAGAACCTTGATCATGGACTTCTAGCCTCCAGAATTGTGAGAAAAGAAATTTCCAGTCTGTGGCATTTTGTTACAGCAGCCGGAGCTGACTAACACACCTGCTGACCCATCATACAGTAGAGGGCTTCATCTCTTTTGGTTTCAGCTCCCTCTGAACATAGGTAGATGACAGCAGATGATGTCAGAGCCCCTGACGGCTTGAACACGCGGCATTTGGTGCCTTATGCACAAATGGCCTCCATCTGCTCCTGTTTTCTCCACAGCCGCCCCATCACATCCCATTCACCCCAAGAGGAAATCTCACCGCGTACCCAATTAGAGCTCAATTCTGTTTGTGCATCCCCACTGCTCTGTATCCTGGACCACATTCATTACAGCATCATTCATTAGGAGTCAGAGCTCCTGGGGACACAGAGCCTACCATCATTAGTACTAATTGAAGCTGGATTCCCAACCTGCTGCATTGTGCTGGCCTTTTGCAGTCCAAGCTCAGGCGTCCCAGCTGACAAAAGACCCTTTGAAGGCCGGGCGCCTCAGGACACAAAAGGCCGTGGTCTATTTACATGAGACAAGCTGAGTGAGGGACTGTCCCACACGGGGCTGGGGGTGGGTCCCAGCCTGTCTGTCTGCACAAGCTTTCTGCCTGCTATCTGGGTGGGGGGCGGGAATGACCGAACAAGTGCCCCTTTCTCCCCAGAATTACCTGGAAGTTGGGGTTGGGGTTGGGATATGGCAGCCAGGCGGACCGAGAGTTCTCCTGGTACTTGAAGGGCCCGTTAAAAGCCTGTGAGATGGCGCTGAGGTTGAAGACACACACGGCCGAGGCGGCGATGCTGTTCCTGGGGAAGTGAGGAAGAAAGAGGAGAAAGCGGATCAGAGAGCACCCTCAGAGGTGAGCTCTGCTCCCCACGACAGATTCTGGGTGCCCAGGAAGTACCTTCTAGGGGAACACTCAAGATCAGCAGGAATAAACACCCCACGGATCAGACTGAAGCAGTGAATGGTGTTCCTCTATTTTTTTTTTTTCCTCCAACATTTTATCCTAGAAACAACAGTATTTAGCAGTTATGATGCTTGTAATCCCACGGACAGGATAGACTCACCCATCCGGGGCGCAAATGATAGAAGCTTTTGAAGAGCTGTATGTATGCCTTTAAAATTCCTGGAGGAACAGAGTTCCTCCCCCAGGGCGTGGGCCTCCCAACAGCCTGGCAAGGTTCTCTCCCCGCACTCTAATCTGGAAACTTTAGTTGGCAGTGGGGCGAGCTGCTGCTGCTTCTGTCTGTAAAAGCCCCAGATAGTTGTGAGTACTTGTCATCTTTTAAAAATAAACCACTGAAAGCATTTTGCAACAAGTGCCTGTCAGAGATCCTTTACGTATATGTACATGTATATGTGAAAAGTACTTTAAATTCAAAGTGTCAAAGACAAACATTGACAGAGCACTCACATAGGCCCTCTTGAAGCCTTAATTCAGAATTCAATCTTTGCAGGACCAAAGGCTATCAATGTGAGGCTCTCAGAGTCCAGGGTCCAGTCCCTTTTACTAAGTGGAAACTGCAATTTTTTTTTTTTTTTGGTTAAGTAAATCAGCATTATGAGTTCAGTTATGGCTTTAAATTTTCATGTTTACGCTATTAGCCAATAGTATGTCTACTTATCAACTGTATTTCCCAAGGCAAAGAAAAAGCAAGGAACTCTAAAATGTGAATGTCTACCTTATCCTTGGTTCATCTGAAAAACACAAATAGGTGGTAGATATCTACAAACTCCAACTCATCTCAGCTTCTTAAGGGAGGGGATATTCACTGACTAAATGAGGTTGAGACACC
The DNA here is from genome assembly GCA_006410875.1 of Neotragus pygmaeus. Lineage (NCBI taxonomy): Eukaryota > Metazoa > Chordata > Mammalia > Artiodactyla > Bovidae > Neotragus > Neotragus pygmaeus. Next base: position 14,563 of record SJYV01005305.1, on the reverse strand, counting down.
CACCCCAAATCACCCAGCCACTAAATGGGGGAATTGGACTGAACCCCCAGGTAGGTTGGCATCAAAATGGAAATTTTGAATTCTTGGTGACAGCTCTGTGTGGCTAGTAACAAAACATACCCCGTGGAAGGTTGGAGCCTTGAGAGCAGGTATACCTGTTCCCTCTGGAAGCCCCAGAGAAGAGTCTGGAGGGAAGACTCACCCCTACTGCTGGCGGGTAAAATGATAAACGATAAATGTGAACTCATTGCTAATTTTACTCTTTGTACATTACCCTCAGAAAACAAGAAGCTAAATCAAAAATGGCTAAGGTAAAATTACCCTTTGGACGCGTGATTAGACTTCAGCAAGAACCAGAAGACAAGTCTGTTAGAATGAGGACGGCAGGCCAGACCCCCAGGAGGGATGCCACCCAGGGACCATGTGACCTCGCCTCAGTCCTGGCACAGCGGCAGTGAGGGGCTCACCACTCCGAGCCCTCTAAGTGCCCGAAAGGGACCCTCTTGTTGATCACAGGGAAATTCTGAGGCCAGCCTGACTTCACAGACATACGGACAAAGGTACAGGGAGGGACCTGAGTCCACGTCGCAGGCTGACGGGAAAGAAAGCAGGATTTACACCTGCTTTGCAGGGGTCCTGGTGCTCCTGCCTTTGACCCCATTGCTATGGTTCTTTCTTGGGAAGGGAAGACACTTATTCCCCGCCTGCCTGCATCCATTTCCCAGTTCACTGCACTCACTCACTCTGAAGGGCACTGGGTAGGGTCTCCGATGTCAACCTGGATGCCCCAGGGGCTGTCATTCTGAGTACCCGTGACCCGTGTTGGTGGACACTTCTTCCTGCCTCCTGGAGAGCAGAGCCCCATTGGTACAGGTTATGTGTTCTGTGCACGCACGCACACACACACACACACACACACACACACTTTTCTGCCTTTCCTCTATCCTTTAACTTGCTGCAAACTGAGAAGGGTGAGGAGGAAGGACATGAGTGACTACCCTCTAGCAGCTCTTCACTCACTCTTCATGGGATGGGTCTGCCAGCCAGAACTGCACATTGACCTTCCTCTGTTGGGCCCTGCAGGCAGTGGTGGTGAGGCCAGGTCTGGTCTACCATGACCTTGTGGACAAGTCTGCTGAAAGCTGGGGTCTGCAGTGATAAATCCATTTAGCTAACAGACCTTCAACCACGTGTTGCAAGCTGGCCTCTGTCATGGGGATAATACTGCTTTATCTAATGTTCTATTTCTTTCCCTGTTCAGAGCCTAGGCATGTAAGAGTGGAGGTACTCCTTCCCTCCCCCTAGGTGAGTGCAACAATATGGGAACTTAGAATCTACTGGAAGCCACTGGAAGAAAAGTAGAGAAGTTTCTCTTAGCTCTTCATCTCTTAACAAAAGAAGAAAAATCAAAATGTTAACCCTCCCCTACTCCCATCAACTACATTATCTGAAAGCTAGCATTTTTAGATTCTAGGCGAAGAAAAAAACCAGGAAAATTCTTCAGAGACTCTGTTGCAGGAATGTACTATTTCCTGCAGCCCAATCCATGCCCCAGGGTTGAGAAAACCACTGAGCTCTAGCTGGAAAAGACTCTTGAGAGCTCCTTGGACAGCAAGGAGATCCAAACAGTCCATCCTATAGGAAATCAACCCTGAATATTCATTGGAAGGACTGGTGCTGAAGCTGAAGCTCCAATACTTTGGCCACCTGATGCGAAGGGATGACTCATTTAAAAAGACCCTGATGCTGGGAAAGATTGAGAGCAGAATGAGAAGGGGGCAACAGAGGATGAGATGGTTGGATGACATTGCCAACTCAACAGACGTGAGTTTCAGCAAACTCCGGGAGATGGTGAAGGACAGGGAAGCCTTGCGTGCTGTAGTCCATGGGGTCACAGAGAGTCGGACATGACTTAGCAACTGAATAACTAGGGATAGAATGAGCTGGAACACTGAACTTTATCCCTATCCTCCAGGGCTGGAGACCAACCAAACCTATTAGGGTAAGCACTGGAAAGCTCAGCTAGGGCAGTTTTAGCCATCAGTTCAGAGACAGGACACAACTGGTACCTCGAACTGTCATTTTCTCTCCATTTTGAGCACGTCTTACCAAGAATGCAGTCATCTCCTGAGAGAGTAAGAGCAAGGCTGAGACAGGAGAGGGAGCAGAGGTAAGACGTATGCCGGGATTTGCAACGGATAGATCAGAAAGCAGTTCCCAAGACCTCCTGACAATAAGTACTGGAGGGAGACGTGGAAGGTCCAGTGATTCTCTTCCTGTTAGTATAAAGTCTCTGTATCAGGAGATTCCCATCATGATGAGCATCTTCAGCACTAAGCAAATATTCTGGAATAGTCTGAAATTTATCGTTGTAGTATCTAAGTAGACCACTCACCCTCTTGGAATGGCCCAGACACAGAACTTCCATAACTTTTTAAATTGTTCACTTTTGTCCGTAGCCATGGGAATGAACAGCTCAGTAAACCAAGCTCCCATTGTGTGTAAAATTGATGTCAACAGAGCCAGTGAACATCCATCTTGTGCAGCTTACACTATTTCTTAAATAAGGTTTTGGAAAGCAAATCAACTTCAGAAGCTATACATTGATTTTTTTTTTCCCAAAGAAACTTATCAAGGAGAGAAAATAACCTCTGGGGTTGAAAACCAGATTTACAACAAAGATGGTCCTGGTAGGGTGGGGGTGAGTAGCGAGTCATCCATTTTAGTCTTGTTTTTCTAACTTTGCATCAGACAGAAGACTCCTCACGGAACAAACTTGTTAGAAAGCAAATGTTAACACTTAAGCTCAGCAATAGGAAAAATGAGAGGAAAGAGTAACAAGGAAGTAAGATGCAGATGAACTGATTCTTCAGAAATGCAATTCATGGGCAGCCTTCCCACGTGGTTCAGTGGTGAAGAATCCCACTGCCAATGCAGGAGACACAGGAGACCTGGGTTTGATTCCTGGGTCAGGAATCAAAGGAAGAAGGGGCATGTCACTCCAGTATTCTTGCCTGGAAAATCCCAGGGATAGAGGAGCCTGCATTCATGGCTACAGTCCACAGGGTCACAAAAAGTCGGACACTACTGAGTGACTGAGCATGCACCATTTGGAAGCAGAAGACATGAAAACAAATCAACAAGACTCAGGAAGCTAATGAGGCATCGTAGAGTGACCCACTGTCCCAGTTTGCCCTAGACCGAGAGGTTTCCCAGCACAAATCAGGCCTCGGTGCTAAAAGCTGTGATCCGGGACAGACCCGGATGCTTGGCCATCGGACCTCCATGATTGGCATTCTCATCTCATCCGAATTCAGATCCTTTACCCTGGACACAGATATCTGGCTTTTGTCCAAACCATTAGGTCACTGGATGAGAGATTTCAAAGGTGATGCAAAGCAGAATTCACCCTGTGGAACCATCGTGCCCACTGCGAAGGCAGAGAAAAGTGGAGCTCGAGTCTCTGTGATTCCTTGCAGTGGGTTTCATCTCATGGAGTCTGAGCATATCACCTAAGGAAGGGAATTAAGTGTGGGGTCTCGCCACACTCCACCAGAGTGAATGTGAGTCAGGAAACTGTACATCCTGTACTTAGTCCAAATAGTGTCAGTTCTGAAGGAAGAGTATCTCCCCTTAAGAAATAAAACACTATTCTTTTAGAAATGTCTAATACAATAGGGTAAGCCTACTTATGTGCTCTTTCTACATGTGCAGTTCAGTTAAAAGTTATATTATCACAAAGATTCAGATTCTCCAGACAACACTGGTTTCATTATGCAAAGATGCATGATTTATGTATAGGGTAAAAAAAAAAGACCTAGAGGGGTAAGATGGGGAGGGAGGGAATACATATATAACTCTGGCTGATTCCTGTTGTGCTACAGCAGAAACCAACACGATGTAAAGCAATTAACCACTAGTTAAAAATAAAATTAAAAAAAGACATCTAATATATTCCAGCATTTCAGAACGTGTCCAGAACACACTAGTAAATCAGAAGGAAAATTTACAGAGAATAATTTGAAGCTACCATAACAGAAGCATAGATCAAAACTTTCTGAGCAGCTTTATTTTCCTAATACCCATCTCAGAAACCACATCCCTTTCAGTGGCACTGAATTCATACTCAGAATTTTTTTTGGCTGTTAGCCCAGGGAAAGAAGAAGCATTTCTGTTAAAGTAACTTGCAAAGCTCAAAGGGCAGAGAACAGCAGAGTCATTCACAAGGAGCAGAGGAGCAGGGCAAGAAGGATCTGCGGTTACGTACACGTTGGTGGTGAAGATGCCGTAGATCAGATCCAGCTCGGGCAGGAAGAAGGTGCCCTGGAGTTCGTGGTAGTAGAAAGGCACCTCGCCCGGGCGGGAGCAGTTGAGGCGAGCCTTCATGAACGTGGTCCACGTGTCCTCAAGCAGGAAGCGGCCCCCGATGTCGTTTTTACACACACGGGCAGCTCGGGAGAACACGGTCTTCCCACAGTCGTGCTCCACAGCATTTTCTCGGAAGAAGAAGTACGTGAAATTTCCGATGTCGTAAGAGGACACGAAGTTTGGTTCTAGAAACAACAGGAAAGAGGAAAGGGCTCAGCCCGCTGGACAGCACAGCAAACTCTGCTCAACATTATGTGACAATCTAACTGGGGTGAGAATGTGAAAAAGAGAGACATGTGTATCACTGAGAAACTTTGCTGTGCGCCTGAAACTAACACAGTATTGTAAATCAACTATGGTGGTGGTGGTTTGGTTGCTCAGGTGTGTCCGACTCTTCACGACCCCCATGAACTATCACCCACCAAGCTCCTCTGTCCCAGGGATTTCCCAGATGAGAATAGTGGAGTGGGTTGTCATATACTTCTCGAGAGGATCCTCTGAACTCAGGGACTGAATCAGAGTCCCCTGCATTACAGGCAGTCCATTGCAGGTAATTTCTTTCCCTACTGAGCCATGAGGGAATCTTCAAAACTATGCTCCAATGTAAAATAAAAAGTTGATTTAAAAAAAAAGCAAGAGAGAAGAAAAGCCTAAGCATCCATAAGCTACTCCTTTGTGTCTTGCCTGCTCAGTGTTTATTCCAAGGAGACTCGATTTTGTGTGGCTAACACTGCGTTCTTATAGAAGGAACCCAAGGCCCTCGGAGCACCCTAATGATCTGCGCCACTGGTGGAGCCTGGTGCCCGAGTTCTGCTGTTTAGCTGCTGAGTCCTGTCTGACTCTCTGCGACCCCATGGACTGCAGCACCCCAGGCTCCTCTGTCCATGGGATGTTCCAGGCAAGAACACTGGAGTGCGTTGCCATTTCCTTCTTCAGGGTATCTTCCCAGCCCAGGGGTCAAACTCAAGTCTCCTGCATTGGCAGGTGGATTCTTTACCGTCTGAGCCACCAGGGAAGGCCACAGGTGACAGGAAATAGAAAGTGTGATTCCACAAATCAGCATCCAGAGTCAGTATAGCGCTTAGGTACATAATGAGGCTTCTCTGACGGCTCAGATGGTAAAGAATCTGCCTGCAATGTAGGAAACCCAGGTTCGATCCCTGGGTTGGGAAGATCTCCTGGAGTAGGAAATGGCAACCCGCTCCAGTGCTCTTGCTTGGGAAAACCCATGGACAGAGGAGCCTGGAAGGTTACAGTCCATGGGGTCACAAAGAGTTGGGCATGACTGAGTGACTAATACACACACAACTTTTCGATAGGTACATAACATTAATACCATCAAAAATTAGCAGCAAAAATTTGCAACACACTTCAAAGCCACAGACAGTCCTTTATTTGTATATTCTTAATAACCTTCAGAAACAGTGGAAGATGAACTTATTTACAGAACAGAAACAGACTCACAGACTTAGAGAATGAACTTATGGTTACCGGAAGGGAAGGGTTAGGGGAGGGATTGATTGGGAGTTTGGAACTGACATGTACACGATGCTATATTTAAAAGAGATGGCCAACAAGGATCTACTGTAAAAATATAAAGGATTAAAAAAAAAGAAAAAAGAAAGAAGAAAATTAGACACAGAGATTCTCAGCAATAATAATAAAATAGAGCAATTACTATAATATACCATAATAAAAGCTATACGAATTCGGAAAAAAAAAGTGGGAGAAAAATATTAAAAACATGAAATATGACTCAGAATATAGAGGTATTACATTAATATCATGTTTGTGTAGAAGACAACAAAATTCTTTGATTTTACTTATATACTCAAGTATGACTTTGGCATAAATTATGCGCTTTCAGTAAGAACTTTAAAAATGTTTTGCATTTGGGAAAATTGAAACTATAAGGTTAGTGTCCTGAATCAGCTTTAGCCATTCCTGTTACTATGGTGACTATGAAATGTGATAATCAATTCTTACTTTCTTATTTTGGGGGATTTCATTTAGAGAAGGGGAGGGTATTGAAATGGAGTCATTGCCTTTCTGATCTCGTGATTAGATCAAAATTACGGACTTAGAAATGACAAATTATGGCAAACCTTTACTTAATCACCACACTCATTAGGCATTTAGGAATTTATTATAGCTCATCAACAGAACTTTGTATACAGCACTGAAAGCATTATCTTCATAACTTGCTGTTTGAGTCTATTGATAATAAAGATGATACCCTTTCAGACACCATGCCATGACGTGCTAAGTCACCTCAGTCGTGTCCAACTCTGTGCAACCCCATGAACTGTAGCATGCCAGGCTCCTCTGTCCAAGATTTCCCAGGCTAGAATACTGGAACAGGTTGCGATTTTCTTCTGCAGAGGATCTTCCCAACCCAGGGATTGAACCAACGTCTCTTAAGTCTCTTGCATTGGCAGGTGGGTTCTTTACGACTAGCATTACGTGGGAAGCCCCTGCCAGACACAGCTGTGCCCTAATACTTATCTTTTAAAAACTGACTCAACGCTTTTCTCTATTGCTGAGAGTTTTCTACTCAATCAGCAAGTGCCTTAATTTATGGTGCAATTAAGATAATAGGAAAATATCCTTCAAAATTAATGGGAAAATACACACAACTGTATCCACAGGACATATTTCAGGGACAATTGGCTCTGGAGGACAATTCAGTTGGCCTTGTACTTTGTCAGATCCAATCATGTTGTACCAACAGACATGTTATTGGCAGGGCAACTAAAAATAGCTTTGTCTACAAGATGATCCATTGACGTTAAGCATTAGGCCTGTTTCGGGCTCACCTAAGATCTGAAACGCAGACGCTGGTTCCGAGACCGACATGAAGATGGCACTGAGTATTATTCTGTCCTGAAAGGCTGCTGCCAGGTTTCGACCAAATTTGACTGAATTTCAATCAAGAGTTGATGTCATCACAAAATGTTTCAAATTCATTCAACTTCACATCTTCCCTGGTGGCTCAGAGGGTAAAGAATCTGCCTGCAATGCAGGAGACCAGGGCTGGATCCCTGGGTTGGGAAGATCCCCTGGAGAAGAGAATGGCAACCCACTCCAGTATTCTGGCCTGGAGAATTCTACAGACAGAGGAGCCTGCTGGGCTACAGTCCATGGGTTGCAGAGTTGGAAACGACTAAACGGCTAACACTCTCACTTTCTCACATTCTAAAAATGTAAAAATATTCTACTATACACTCTATATGTTATGTGCTTCTCTCTTTAGCTCATGATATTGTTCTCAAATAGTTATACGTGCACTATAGTATTAATAATAGAGATTTCAATGAGAACAGATTTTAATTTATCAACTGTTAAACATAGTGGCTGATCACTTGCTTTAACTAGAAACAGATATCTAAAAAAACGCCCTGGCTTGCATTAAAGTACATGAGATGGGAGTCAGACATGTTTACTGTACAGTCCATTTTAATACCCTGGAAAGATGCCTACAGAAACAGGTGGGGATGCACCTCCGACCTGTGTTTTTGAAAACAAAAGCATAATAGTGGGGGAGTTTTGAATCCATGTTCACTGTGTGTCTCCCAAAGAGAATTACTCACTGAAGCAGACCCCCAAAAGCAAATATATGAAACAATTATAAGACTCTATTGATTTTCTAAAGCTAATATTCAACTGTATGCCTAATTCTGAAGAGAAGGTTAAATCTCTGCAGAGCAGGTTCTGCACCCAGGCTCATATAACCAGAACTCCAGTTTGCTCAGTGAAATGAAAACAAACAAAAAACCAGCATCATCGCCAACAGACTTTATGGAAAATGAAGAAATGGAAGAAAGATGTAGGTATGTCTAGCTATAGCTCCCAGCACGGGTGAATGAGGTGTGAGACAGAGTCCACAAGCTTTATCAAGCACCCTCACGACTACCTACTTCTGCCAGTAACTCGGGGACACACAGTATGAAAACCACATAGGAAAATATCTGTAGGATCCAGGAAGCCTTGAGCAGGAAATCAAGGAGCTGAGAACATAAAAAAAAATCTGCCTTGCTGTCTTCCAGCTCAAGGTTGGTCTGTAATTTAAAAATCTCCGAAGTGAAGTAAAAGTCACTCAGTTGTGTTCGACTCTTTGCAACTCCGTGGACTACACAGTCCATGGAATTCTCCAGGCCAGAATACTGGAGTGGGTAGCCTTTCCCTTCTCCAGGGGACCTTCCCAACACAGGGCTCGAACTCAGGTCTCCCGCATTGCAGGCAGATTCTTTACCATCTGAGCCACCAGGGAAGCCCAATCTCTATTGAGATTAAAAATCTCCATTGAGTACTAAACTCTGGTGTAAGGCTCCAGGCTAGGTGCTTCTACTTCAGCAGCTCAGGAAACTCACAGGAATCATAGAAGGAGATGCTTGTGTTACTCATCCAGTCTCATAGATGAAGACACAGCAGCCCAGAGGAACCAGACCGAGTTCACACAACCAGCATTCAGGTGGGGCTTATGTCCTGAGTCTAGATGGTCTGACCACAAAGCATGTACAGGGGCCATTACACCACAATGAAAAAATCACGGGCTGCGAGAGAACCGACAGTTACTTCAACAACACTGAAGAACAGGTTTTGGAATTCCAGGCAATGTGTCAGAAACCACAGTGGTAGCTGGGTTTTACGCCAAGATGAGGAGGACCAAGATGAGGAGGGTCTGAGAACAGACCACAGGGGAAGAGGGGTGCTCCAATAAATGTCTACTCTGCAGCCATCAGAGGCAACAAGGATGCCACAGAAAGAAGAGTGGGAGGAAGGAGTCAGCAATCCCGGAGCTCATTAAGCAAGAACAGTGTGGGAAGTGTTTGTCTCAATTCTGGAGAAGATGCTTCCAGTGGCGTCCACCAGAGCACAGGGACCACAAAAGCATCTATCCATGTTCATCGCCCACCCCACTGAACAATCTCACCCAGATTTCTCATAAAGGAGGATATTGAGTCATGCTGAGCAGACTTGCCCATGGGTTCCTCTTTCCCTGGAGAAACTCCAATATCTCTCCACACCACTCTAACCCATTTTATGATAAGGTGACATTGAGCTTTTTAGATAGAAATGTGCAAATATATTTCTTTCCTACTGCAAAAACAAGGGAAGAATTTGTGCCTGGAATGCAGTATTGGACATGAACTTGAGCAAAGCTGGGGAGATAGTGGAGGCCAGAGGAGCCTGTTGGGCTACGTCTGTGGGTCCGCAGAGTCAGACATGACATAGTGACTGAATGACAAAGACAGCAACGTCGTACATGTGTTTCTCTAACCCATCACATCTTACAGATATTTCAGTCAAGGAGCTAAGCTATGGGTGGAAACACATCCTGCAGTGCAGCCTCACATCCCTTCAGGGGGATGATGGGTTCCTATGGGTGACCTGCTGTCGTATCAGGAAGTTCCAGAGCCTTTTAAAACTCAACCAGCATCCTGTTCCTTTGCCAAAGATAGTGGAAAAGCAGTGATAGCTGTTAAATAGAAAGCCAAGGAGCTCCTGCCTTTATAGATAGAAACCTGGAAGTAGGCAGTGCTTGAATCTCACCTGGCGGGATAATAAGATGCATGTTGTTCCCCTTCCATTATTTAGGTCCTGTCTCTTGTTAAAATGTGATTCACCAAAAGCTAGGCTCTTTCACTGCTGAGTGAATGGAACAAGTCAGAAATCAGTCAGTGGCCTTTCTGTCTACAGTGAATGTGGGTGCACGAAAGAGAGGCTTTTATTAGTCATCATTATCAAGCTACAAATGAATAGAAGTTTTGCTAATTCAGGATAAAAACAGACACAAGTATTTGTCAGCTTATTATCAAATATATGCATGGAGAAGCTGTTTTTTTTTTCCTCATGTTTGTGAAACATATTGAGTAACAGATTACAGAGTATTCTACAAAATATGTTAAAAGAGGAATCATATTTGATGATAGAAGCACTTTTATTTTGCACATTTACTGGCATAATAGTAGTCATGAAGATGGGAACACTGAGTAGGGACCCAGGCAACATAAATAAACTTGAGTTGTAACAAGGGCAAAAGCATCAGTATTTTTGAGGGGTTTCTGACCATGTACAACCAAACTCTAAACTGCCGGATAGATCCTTCCACTTGGTCTTCTCTCTGTTCCATGGCCTGCTGCACCGTCTGGAGGGGTGCCAGGCTCAGTGGTCCAATCTACTGGCTGACTGGACCACTGACGGGCTACTGATATAGAAATACTTGTCTAAACCGATGAGAATGGATATGATAGACAGGAAGGAATTTTGGTTTTCCAACTCTACAAAAACCTTACGAGAATAAAAATCTATCAAAGTTTTAATTTTTTTGCAATCAAAGGGAAAGGCAGATTAGAAAATGTCTAGCAGGCTTAAAACCCTGAGCTGAACCACTGACATCCAGAATGTTCCTTCATCCTGAACAACTATTCAGCCTAGGGAAGAAAAAGGCTGATACAAAATACCCTCCCAATAAATGAAGGCTATAATTTTTATTTCATGATTTCCTTTTGCTTTCCTTTTGAATAATTTGTATTTAGTAGACCATCTGAAGAACTGATGCTTTTGAATTGTGATGCAGGAGAAGACGCCTGAGAGTCCCTTGGATGCTGGGAGATCAAGCCACTCAACTCTAAGGAAATCAACTCTGAATATTCATTGGAAAGACTGATGCTGAGGCTGAAGCTCCAATACTTTAGCCACCTGATACAAAGAGTCAACTCATTGGAAAAGACCCTGATGCTGGGAAAGATTAAGAACAAGAGGAGAAAGGGATGACAGGGAGATGGTTAGATAGCATTGCTGACTCAGTGGACACGGATTTGAGCAAATTCCCAGAGATAGTGGGAGAAAGAGGAGCCAGGCATGCTGAAGGCCATGGGGTCGCAAAGAGTCGGACACGACTTAGTGACTGAACAACAACAAGTAGAACTTCACATAATGAAAATGAGTAATCAAACATGCATATATTAAAGGTGACCAGAATTTGAGAAACAAACAAAACCAGGTTGAGTTCTTAAAATAGCCATTTCACAAAAATAAAGGAGCTAATGAAAACAATATTTAGACATGACATTCAGTGAGACAGAGGTTTCAGTTCTATAATTTTTTGATATCAGTTACCACCTAAATCATTTTGTGCATATTCCTAGATTTTCAGGTCCTTTATTTATTTTGAAGATTGTTTCCCTATCACAACTACATGGAAATGTGCAGCAGAGGGTTCCAAAGTAAAGCTAACTTCATCTACGTGTTTATCAAGACTGGATAATTAAACTAAAATTTAATTAAGTAAAAAGTGGTTTAAAAGACATTGACATACTAAAATTCTTTCCTTAAGATTTCTAGGAAAAGACTAGATAGATCGATCGATAGATCAGTAGATACAGATAGATGGATAGATATACGTTTTGTGTGTGTATATTTCGAGTGTGTGACATATGTATGCGTAGGATTGAGGTGTATGTATATATGGCTCAATACTTCCACCTACTGGCAGCAAGAACTTGGCCAGATTATGTAACAGCACAAGTTCTCAGTTTCCCCCATTGAGAATGTGTGCTCAGTCGTGTCTGATTCTCTGTGACCCCATGGACTGTAGCCCACCAGGCTCCTCTGTCCGTGGGATTCTCCAGGCAAGAATACTGGAGTGGGTTGCCATGCCCTCCTCCAGGGGATCTTCCCAACCTGGGGACCAAACTCGTGTCTGCCTGCATCACCTGCATTGAAGGAAGATTCTTTACCCACTGCGCCACCTGGGAAGCCCCTTAGAATGGTGATAACAATACCTGATAGTACCATTGTGTTGGACATGACTTAGCGCCTGAACAACAACAAAAGTATCATTGTGAAAAGTCCAAGGTGATGCCTGCCAGCGCCTATCACTTGGTTGCTAATCATCAAACTATAGTTCACCCTTTATATATATGCATATTTATATGTGGGTATAAAATATTATACAAATAAATATATAAGTCAATGATAAATATATACAATATATAAATTAATAGCAATGGACCTGTTGTTAAACATATCATCAGTATTTACTTGTGTATGCTCACTCTCACTTCTGTCTGACTCTTTGCTACCCCATGGACAGTAACCCACCAGGTTTCCCTGCCCATGGGACTCTCCAGGCACGAATGCTTGAGTGGGTTGCCATTTCCTACTCTAGAGGATCTTCCTGACCCAGGGATAGAGTCCATGACTCTCGCATCTCTTGCACTGGCAGATGGATTCTTTACCACTAGCGTCACCCTGGGAAGCCCTTATTTATTTAACAAGCTATCATACTTCATAATATTCGCATTCTGTATATCAAATGTGGGTGTGTGTTCCTTTCATCAAATCTGGAACCAAACTCGGTGGAGGGTCTGTGCTAGAGATGGAGCCTGGGACTCCATACAGAGCCTCCAACCTCAGGCACTTCCTTACCACCTGCTGTGCGGCTGTCCCACTGTCCTGGGCCCTGGGCATCCCACAGCCCACACCTTCAAGGCCAGTGTGAACCAACCAACAAGACACAGACCAACGAGTCAGCACAGTGAGGAGGAGGACACTGGGGGCCAAGGGCATTGAGGTGGATGCAAGAATCAGAGGGAGGGGAGCAGGGAAAGGGCAGATGCTGAGGCTGGGACTGGGCCCCAGGCCACACCCAGGGTGGAAAGCAGCCCAGGAGAAGCTCCTAAGGGTGATCAAGAATGGAAGGAAGCTAGTGTTGGCACAGAAGGCCAGGCCAAGACAGAGATCCACAGAGAAAAATCTGCAATTCAGCCACCGCTGGGGAGACGCTGAAGAGTTGCAGAGAAAGCTGATGCCCCAAATTCCTGTGTGTGCGGCGGTCGTCAGATGAAGGTTGGGGTGGGATATGGTCTCAATAAGTCCTTAGAGATCACTGACGTCATAACATGAGCCTCAGAACCCCAGGTCCTTCACTCACTGAGAATTCGGCAGAAAGAAAGTCATTGCTAAAACATCACAGAAGAACTAGAATCATGGTTCCAGCTAACTTGATTCCTTTCTTCTTCATGGGGAATGCGACCTGTTGAAAGTGTGTTATTTACATAGATTTCTGATTCTAGCAGGAGCAATGTGTAGCACAGAGACACGTGCTGTCTCTTCCCGAATGAGAACGGCCGCCTGTTCACCAGCACGTACTCTAGGAGCCCAAACTCTCACCCAGGACTCTCCCTCTCTCAGTGTCTACAGGAGCTCCACCAACTGGCTGTTGTCTACCTGTTCTAGTTCCCAGGGCCAGAGACATCCTGCTCTATCCTGCTTGCTCACTCTATTCGAAGCACAAAGCCTCTGACAGCCTTTCCAATCCCCGGTATGATCTGACTAAATCATATAGCCCTGGGCTCAACTAGGCATAAGTAATTTCATGATTATGAATTTCTCACATTTTCAAAGCTTCTGTTGATCATGTTTATTTTTTCTTGATTATATTAATATTTTAAATATACAGGTTACTTCTTTTAGGAATCAATCATTTAACCTGCAGGATTCTAAAACCTATAGAGTTTTTAAATTGGAGTATTAACTTTAATTCAAAGATCTTAGGAATATTTTAGTGCCTGTAAAATATTTCTTAAACACTGAAAAAGAAACATGCAAAAGTTGACTGGAAGAGATACTAGGTTCCAACATTATTTAGTGAAAATTGGGAAAACAATTTTAGTAGAGTATTATGGAGGCAAATTTACTGAAACACAGAGAATTGAGTATCTGATAAATAGGATGACAACATGATTTATGATCTGAACTAGAGATCTTTTGAGAGAGAGAGGGGAGCAATGTTAATCACCATGCCAGGAGTGAGGAGTGACCCAGGACTGTCACCAGGAGACTGCTATGATTTCTAGAAAAGAACATCAAAGCACTGTCCTGAGTGGTTACATAATTACTAACAAATTTCTAAAGAGCATATGTGTTTTCTATAATGGGACATGTCTTCTTTGTGCATATTTTTTTTTAATGCAGGTCTTTATATGTATTAGTGTATATAGTTGGTGCCTCTGGCCTCATAACATCTTGGTTGGGGGAGAAAGGGTGGGATTCAAGTAATCTCTCTGGATACATGTAAACTGAAGTCCAAAATGTAACTGAGCAGGGTCCTATGGGGCCTTCCAGAACAGGCCCTCCACTCACATGTCCTCTGCCTGCCTCTTGTCAGTAAAAAAAAAAAAAAAAAAAA
>SJYV01005300.1:5058-26421 GCA_006410875.1 Neotragus pygmaeus | reverse complement strand
GTCCATGTGTAGAGTCTTCTCTTGTGTTGTTGGAAGAGGGTGTTTGCTATGACCAGTGCATTTTCTTCATATTAAAAAGCAAAAGCATCACTTTGCTTACAAATGTCCATCTAGTCAAAGCTATGGTTTTTCCAGTAGTTATGTATGGATATGAGAGTTGGACCATAAAGAAGGCTGAGCACCAAAGAATTGATGCTTCGGAATTGTGATGCTGGAGAAGACATTTGAGAGTCCCTTGGACTACAAGGACATCAAGCCAGTCAATCCTAAAGGAAATCAATCGTAAATATTCATTGGAAGAATTGATGCTAAAGCTGAAGCTCCAATACTTTGGGCACCTGTTGTGAAGATCCGACTCACTGGAAAAGACCCTGATGTTGGGAAAGATTGAGGGCAGGAGGAGAAAGAGGCAGCAGAGCATGAGACGGTTGGATGGCATCACTGATTTGATGGACATGAGTGAGCGAACTCCGGGAGATAGTGAAGGACAGGGAAACCTGGCATGCTGCAGTCCATGCGGTCACAAGGAGTCAGGCACGACTGAGCGAGTGAACAACTGATGCTGGGAATTATAGAAGACAAAAGGAGAAGAGGGGAGCAGAGGATGAGATGGTTAAACAGTGTCATCGACTCAATGGACATGAATGTGAGCAAACTCCGGTACACAGTAAAGGACAGGGAAGCCTGGAGTGCTGCAGTCCATGGGGTCACAAAGAATCGGACATGACTTGGTGACTGAACCACAAAAGGACCCTTATTTTAAGTATTAATGGTAGTAAGTAAATGTATTCATTGTACTAGTTTTCTCCCAACTGAGCCAATGGTTTAAAAGGTTATTTGAAGTGTTATCTAAGTGAATCACAGTAAAAATTCTACTCCCTGTCTAGTTTCTTTCAATCTTTCTGGTTTGTATTCATTTTTCTTTTTAACAAAGAAGGGCAGGCCTTGGGCTGCCTTGATGTACCATGAAGGCTAAAGTGTAGAATACTTTAAATGAGGCAACAACAAAAAAAAAACCCAAAAAACTCTGCAGTCTTGTTTCTATTAGCTGCATGAAAATGTCTGAATTAAGGAAGAAATGAAAAGTCTAGCTCTAAAGAAAACAAAACTGTTTTTTAATTTCCTTGGGTTTCAGATTCTAGAGTTCTAGACTGTAGAAAACGTAGTTATTCCTCATTCCCTGCTATGAGGCTGTTTTCCACTGTATAAAGAGCTCTTGATTAACTTTCAGAAGGCACAGTTTGTGTCCAAGCTCTGCCACTAACCTTTTTCAGGTCCTTGAAGTCAGTTTTGCCATTCAGAAATAAAAGATCAAATTAAACTGTTTCTTCTAGGTCTTTTAGTCTAACTTTCTACAATGTATCTGAAATGGTCTGCACATTTCTTCCAAAGGGCTCATCCTGGGGAAGCTTTGTGCAGGCCTGTACAACTCACATGCTTTTCTGAGAGAACATAATAGAGAAATAAATGGCAGCCCACTCCAGTGTTCTTGCCTGGAGAATCCCAGGGACGGGGGAGCCTGGTGGGCTGCCGTNCATCCTGGGGAAGCTTTGTGCAGGCCTGTACAACTCACATGCTTTTCTGAGAGAACATAATAGAGAAATAAATGGCAGCCCACTCCAGTGTTCTTGCCTGGAGAATCCCAGGGACGGGGGAGCCTGGTGGGCTGCCGTCTATGGGGTCACACAGAGTCGGACACTACTGAAGTGACTTAGCAGCACCAGCAAGCCATGTTAATGCTTTACCTTGTAAAGCTTCTGTTTTTGTTATCAAAGGTTACAGAAATTGAAGGCTATTTTGGGGTTGGGGGAGGGAGCTATTACAGGTCAGCTGCCTGTTACAACTTGATATTATTCTGGGAGGAAAGTGAGGCTTCCACTTCCTTTACACCATTAAAAGAAACTAGCCTGAGTTCCAAGAATGCCCAGGCCATTTACCAGACACTGTGCTTTTCTTTGTACATGTTTATTTTTACACTGGGCACAAAGTACAATTAATTATCACTGGTCACTGGAATAGAATGTAATTATGGCCTGAAAGGATGACCAAACTGCATTCTTTTGTTGGCTGACTAACGGCGGAAACTCTTCCAGAACTGCTTATCTGTATGATCAGCTTAGTGCTGTTACTGAGCATGTCCTGCAGTAAATAGACAGCCCAGCTTAAGTCAATGCCCTTAAACCTTGCAGGTTCTGGTTGCCTGACAAAAACTAAAACCAAATCACACACTGAAAACACAAAAAGCAGAAAACACAAGACCAGTCCTTGTAAGCTGTGTAAGATCACTTAAATCCCCAGTTGCATAATTCATATTTTATAAATACCTTTTCAAAGGATCTGGCATATCTGTAGGAGAGGAGAGACAATCTGCCCTGTAATCAGGATTAGTTAGAAGGACAGATATAGCATGTTCATTTCATTACAGTTTACCACCTGGCACCAACCATGTAATTCTTTGTTCTTCTTTGTGTTCACTAACATTTTAAGCACTTTATGCATGAAATGGCTTTCATGAGACATAACGAAAAGTGGGGAAAAAACAATGTGAGTATAGCTGCATTGAGATCTTGGGAATGCAGAGATCAATACCTGCAAAGTAATGCTAATCTACGAGAAGGGCAAAATAATGAATTTGTCATTAACAATAACCTTTATAGGTCCTTGTACAGGAAACTGTATTACTGGAAAACAATGGAGTATTCATTTGTTAAATGTCCAATCCAACAAACCTCCTAAGAAAAGCTTGATATGAAAATATCTAGCTCCATGACCTGGATATGGCACAGAGTAATAGTGTTTCTGTAATCTGCTTATTGACAGTCCCCTGGAATGATAAACCTGAGCAAACTCTCAGTTGCCATTGTTGTTTAGTTTGTGGTAATCCTCTAGAAACCACCTGTTTTGTCAGGATTGGTGGAATGGTTAGGGAGAAGAAGAGAGCCAACGACAGCAGAATCTGAATAATGTAAGCATCTACTGACTGGCTGCTGTCAGGGATTGATGTCCGGCCTGTTAACACTTCATGAGTACTGCCATTGGACAGAGGTACCGCAGTTCAGCACGTGGCCTTGGCGAGTGTTCCCCCACTCGATGCAGGAGCGGCTCTGGCTGTCAGGCTTGGTTCCTAGCAAACTGAAGAGACCCGGGGGTTAGGATCCATCGATATCTCTCTCCCTAAAGATGGCAAACTCAGAGTAAGGAAAGTGAACCCTAAGAGAAGGAGGAGAATTAGTAAGAGGCCAGCAAGATTTGGTGGCAAACTAGGACAGGCCCTCAGTCTCTAGGGTCAAGGGTTAACTATCAGGAGCTAAATCCAGATATTGCAAACTTAGTCTGGGGAGAACCAGTTACAGAAAGTCCGTCAAAGTCATATTTGAGGGAATGAAGCGTTCAAAGTACAGAGCATAAATGATGGTCAGATAGGATACAGAGTCCAAATACTCTAGAAGTTTCATCTGTAAAACAAGGGAAGCAGAGTGTGAAAAGAGGAAAGTAGCTTCGAGCAACCAGAACAAATAGAATATGGATCTCCCCGGCCAATAGGAAACCACTGACACCCTCCCCCAGAGAGGAATCATGCCTGGAGTTAAAGGCCCGAGAGTCTGGAAAATTCAAGGACCTGAGACACTCAAGCAAAATTCATCCAAGTTAAGTAAAACATACTACAAGAGTTCTCAGGGAGATTACCTCATGTTATACCTGAAGGGCCATGTTGGACACAGGAGTAGGCTGGGACTGACACCCCGGCTATAGGAAATGCAGCAAAGACACAGCATCGAAAGGAAAATGAAAATCTGGGATGGGGAACACATGTACACCCATGGTGGATTCATGTCAGTGTATGGCAAAACCACTACAATATTGTAAATTAATAAGCCTCCAATTAAAATAAATAAATTTATATATAAGAAAAGAGTCTGGTATTGGGAATCCCAGAGTAGAAGCCTTGAAATGCACACATGTTGCAGATCACGGAAAGACGAGCTGAGCGGCTCTTGGAGGAGCATGGTGTTGCCTTTAATAGGTTACCCAAGCTCTCGTCCCCCAGTGTGTGGAGGGGTACCTGTCAGTGCCCTGCATTTATTCAGACCCAATCTAAATTTCTTCATGAAGTAGCCTGGTATAACACAACTGAAAACATGAAAACTTAGAGTTTCAATCATAGTTGAATAATAGAAAAAATATTATAAGTATGGATTAGAAAAGCAAGTAAATGAAAAGAAAAAGTTGTGAATACCTGAAAATGGGGCCCTGTATGTTTAAACCATGCTGCACCTGTGTGATGACATACAATTCTGGTACTAACAACAATAACCACAATGAGTTTTCAGTAACTTAAGAATGCTTTTGGACATCTTGCTTTCCCTCTTCCACAATGCCTCACTGTTCCTTCCCCTCTTGGGCTTGGAGAAGGCTCAGGCAAGGAAGGGTGGCCAGAAGGGTGGTTCTGCCATCAAGGAGGTATAGACCAAATAATACATCATGGACATACAGCAGCACATACATGAAGTGGAGCTAAGCAGCCTGGCCCTCAGGAACTCAAAGAAATCTGGAAGTCTGCCATGAAGGAGATGGGAACTCTAGATGTGCATTTTCATACCAGGCTCAACAAACTGTCTGAGCCAAAGGAATAGGAATGTCCCATACCGTTTCCATGCATGGTTGTCCAAGAAGTGTAATGAGGATGAAGATTTGCCAAACAAGCACGCTGTAATATGTTGGTTACCTATGTCCCCATCACCACGGTCAAAATCTACAGCCAGTGTGGATGAGGACTAACAGCCAACTATAAAATAAAGTTATAAAACTGCCAAAAAAAAAAAAAAAGCTTTTGCTGTCTGAAGTGGATACAGGAGATTCTTTACAGAATTACAGATTTTACCAGTTATAAATTGGATTCATCTGCTAGTACCAAAGAACTGAAATACTAGTGCTCCAGCAAGAGGGAAGTTTGTATTTTTTCTCATAAGAAAATAAGTCCAGAGCTGGGAAGGTAGATCCAGTCATTTCAGGCACCCCCATCTCTTTCTATTTATCATCTTCAAAGTTGGCTAAAACAGTTGCCAATGCTTTGGCTCTGACGTCCACATCCCAGGCAGGAAGCAAAAGTAAAGAACAGCAGAAAGCTGCATGCTAATGACATGTCCTCTTTTGAAGGGATGTTGCTGGAAGTTTAACAGATGTGTAAAACAACAGTGACTTAAACAAGAGAGGAGTGTTCTTTCTTAGGGAGCTTCACAACCTAAGTTCATGATGGCAATGCTGCTCCAAAGCAGCCTCAAAAATTCCGTCTCCTTTTTTCTTGTTGGCTGTCTCTTCACGACTTCCATTCCAAGATCACCTCAAGGGTCAAAATAGCTGCTTCGGCTTACACCACCATGTGGTGCTGTGATTCATAATAAGAAGTGTATATATATTTGGTCTTCATCCTGGTTTCTGGCACAGAGTCCCTAAACCTTTGGAATTTCCTAAGTGATCAGAGAGATAAAGATATCTTTTGTTATTCATAGCAAACACCTTTCAACCACATCTGTTTCTGTTAACAAGGTGACTTCAGAAAGCTCCTAAAGATGTGGGCTGGTTGCCAGGGTAACCAACCCTGCCTAGGAGCTGCGACAGAGGTGTTTTCTAGAGAAGGCATGGAAGCTCTGTCCCTCTTCCCATATATCTACTCTGTGTATCTCTTCCATCTGGCTGTTCCTGAGATGTTTCCTTTTATAACTGGTAATCCAGTAGTACACTGTTTGACTTCTGTGAATCACTCTAGAAATTAACTGAACCTATGAAGTGAGCTGTGGGAACATGTCACTTATAGCCTCTGTCAGAGCACAGATGGTGACAAAATG
The DNA here is from genome assembly GCA_006410875.1 of Neotragus pygmaeus. Classification (NCBI taxonomy): domain Eukaryota; kingdom Metazoa; phylum Chordata; class Mammalia; order Artiodactyla; family Bovidae; genus Neotragus; species Neotragus pygmaeus. Next base: position 20,575 of record SJYV01005300.1, on the reverse strand, counting down.
GGCTTCTGCTTGGCAGCAGGGATGGTGGAGGGGCGGGGAGTGGGTGAGCAGTTTGGTGGAACTGAACCTTTAACCTGTGGGATGTGACACTGTCTCCAGGTGGACAGTGTCAGAACTGAGCTACATTTAGGACACGCAGCTGGGAATTGTTACTGAAATGTAAGTCCACGTGCGCATGGCACAGTGAGGCCAGAGATACCAAAACATCGGAGTTTAGAACAGAGAAAGGTTTACTGAGGGCCAACCTTTATGAAGAAAGGTTTACGAGGAGATGGGTGACTCCTCCCTTAAAAATTCCAAACTCTTGGAGAGCTCTCCGCAAAGCCCTTTCCTAGGAAATGTGAGCAAGGAGCATGGTTAGTTGTAGGCTTCAAAGTGTCAGAGCCTTTGTTCTTGAGGTCAGGTCATGGCCAGGTAATGATGTTCCTGTAAATCTCCACCAAATAGATGTTATTTTGTTCTGATAAGAAAGGGCAAGTTCCCCAGACTGTGCCCAGCCATCATCACTGGAGGAGCCAGGTGCCCAGGACCCAGCTGGCCCGCAGGCTCCTCAGGCCGCCTAAACATTGGGGGCAGGTTCCACAGACTGCCACCCAGGTGGACTGCTGCTCTCATTTAGTCGCAGAGATAGGGATGGGGGAGAGGGTCACCTCTGCCTCAAGGCCTGAGCTTATCCAGTGGGTGGCCTTGGCGAGGGCAGTGGAGCCTTGCAGGACACAGACCCCAGTCTGTTCCCTGGGATCCCTGGCCCGAGGCTAGGTGAGCTGGAGGGTCCTGGGGAGAAGGCCAGGATCTCCCTCTTACCTCATTCTCTGCCTGGCGACCACCACTCCTCTGAAAGCTGGCTGAATGGGTCACAAACGGTGTCTCCTCGACAGTTGCTCATTTGGGGAAGGGGCCCATTATGGCGCCAACCAATGGTTGAGCAGGATCACCAATCGCTGCTCATTGACAGTTGCTTGTTTGGGGGAGGAGCCCACTGCAGTGCTGACCAAAGGCTGAGCAGGACCACTAATGGTCCCTGGTAACAGTTGCCTAGTAACAGGGTGGCCGGTGATGGTGCACAGCATGCTAAGGGCTGCACATGGAAGTTCTCTATTACAGTATCACAGAACTGTTTAGCATGTGAAAAACCCACACATCTGGTGTTACAGGCGTTAAGTGTTCCAAGTAGTATTGAGAATAGGGAGTGTTTTTTCAAAAATGTTACTTAATGTATCAATAATCTGGTGAAGAGAGAAAGGGATATGACAGACAGACAGAAACAGTCCACACTTGCTGCCTTTGCTTTTTAAGAAATTTTTTGACCAGGCAACAGGAGGCATTCGGGATTTTTGTCCCTGGATCAGGGATCCAACCTGGGCCCCTGCAGTGGAAGTACAGAGTCTTAACTACCAGACCGCCAAGGAAGCCCCCCAACAGTTGNCTTTTTAAGAAATTTTTTGACCAGGCAACAGGAGGCATTCGGGATTTTTGTCCCTGGATCAGGGATCCAACCTGGGCCCCTGCAGTGGAAGTACAGAGTCTTAACTACCAGACCGCCAAGGAAGCCCCCCAACAGTTGCTGCCGTTTCAGGAAGTTTTCTGGATGCTCTCTTGTGACGTTTCTGCTTATATCTCATTTGCTGTATCTAGCTTCAAGGAAGGTTGAAAAATACAGTAGTTTCAAGTAGGCACATTAATAAATCAAATAAGTCAAAATTCTAGTACTAAAGAAGAGACTGGCAGACATTGGCTAGTGGACAGCCTTTACCTCATCTCTACAGTGATTTTGAAACATAATCGTATGGCTTTACAATAGAACAAGCCTTGGGGAATGAGACAAAGACATCAAGATATGCATTTTGATTGGGACCAAGTAGGAGACTCAAAGCTTGGGAAAGAGTATAGAAAAGCAGGCACTATGAGTGTGCTTTTGGGAGAGTGTGGATATTCAGTTCAAAGGACAGAAAAGCATTGAGAAGTTAAGAATAAGAAAGAAAATCATGGCGGGGAGTGTCTCAACTGAAACTGAGGACTAAGGGCCTGAACAAATGTCCTCCAAACATGTATCTTTTTTCTTTCTCCTTTGCTTGGCTTCCTTCACTGACCACTTCTCCCATCCTTGGCTCTCATAGATGTGGCCATCTGTCTCTCTTTTGAAGCCCTTACCTCAGTTGTAAGCTAATACCTATGTGTGTAGTACATAGATTGATACTGTAGCTCCATTAAGGCAGGCACACTAACTCTTTTTTTGACAGGCTTTGTATCGCCATGCCCAGCGTGGTGCACAATAAACAATCAATAAAAATTTGCCAAGCTGAAATAAATATGTAAGGTCATGGTGATAGGTAAATAAAGCTGATTTACCTAAGCACAGGTGATAGGTAAATAAAGTTGATTTACCTAAGCATAACAAGATAAGGTTCCTAGAAAGGTATCTTTCAAAGATAAAAGATGTATGAATTTGTGAGGCATCACATCTTTCCAGAATAGTCTATGAACAATTACAAATCAGAAGACATCAGTTTCCTTGTAACTATACATTACTATTTTGTTATTTTCCACCAAGATAGATTTTTACACATATTCTTTTTCTTTATCTTTACTTAACTGAATCATCTTGTCTCTACCTTACCCTGAGCTCCTTCTCCCACATTTCCTTCCAGTCTTGTACATACATAAGTTATCAATATCTGAATGGAGGCCAGAAAGGCATTGCCAAGAATCACAAGAGCATTCCTTGTGATTCTTGTGATCACAAGTAATATTCCTTCTCATTTTATACTTACTGGCTGTGTGACCTTGGGAAATTTATTTAACTGATCTATGCCTCCATTTACCAACCATGAGAGCCAGTAAAGTGGAAATAATAAACTGACAGGTCAGGGTTGTTGAAATGATTATGTGAGATAATCTAAGTAAAACTTTTATCAGTAATGTCTTCTGATGTGCATTCAACATATGTTAACAACTACTGCTTGTCCACAGAACAGCAGGTTAGAATACGATGCTCACACTTTTCGTGGGGAGGCAAGACCCTTTCTCAACGATGGGTGCACTAGAGAACCGCTGAGAGGAAGGACCCTAGCAGACATAGCAGTGAGAGGAGAGAGGTGGGAGGAAGCAAGGAGAGGGTTTTCCAAGGTCGCACAGCCAGCAAGGGGCAATACCATGAGGACAGGTGGTGGGAGAAGGTGATAGAATCCCACCCATACTTGCTTGTGGGGAACTTCCAAGGTCAAGCGGGTGGTAAACAAAATCTGACTTGAAAATTTCCTCTCATGGGGTGCAGCAACCTTGGCTGCAGCTGTGTGAGTCATGCATTCTGGAGAAGAACCAGCACTGACTCAATGGATTTGAGACAAAGGGAGTTTCCTTAAGGACTAGCTCCAGAATCAGCCGCTGTTTGCTTAAGATACAATTAACCATGCTTGCCAGCTGCATTAGGTAAAACCAAAGCACACAAAACTCTCAAAGACTAACTAAGAAAGGAATTTACTGGCTTGCATAACTGAAAACCTTGGAGGTAGGAAGCTCTTGGTTTTTGTCTTTTTATTCTCCATATGAAGATTCACGTGCGACATGCTCATACTTCATTTTAAGTCTCCTCTTGGTGACAAGAGAGCTGCAGCAGCCCCGGTCTCACAACACTACTGGTTAGAGTCCCGCAGGAAAGAAGTCTATCACCTAGATGTGGCTTCAACAAAAGTCCCAGAGGCTCATTAAAGTCTGGGTCATGTGACACCTTCCAGAGTTAAAAGTGGAATGAGCTCGATAAAAACCAGATGGACTAAGAGGGGAGGAGTGGTTAATCCCCTAACATAAACTGTGGGCTGTTAACCAGAAGTAGGGTAAATAGATGTGGATAGCCAGGATGAAAACGGTTACTACACTCCCCACTATTTTCTCTTGCCAGGTGTTATAGGCACTGTTGAAATGCTACTGTATTCTATACAGTGGGAAACTTGAGAAACATACCCTTGCTTTGGTACTAGATACGAAACTCCCTTGGAGGTTAAAGGGCACCAGTAATTGTTCCATGCTCCAGTTTAGAAAATCTTAGCAGTACTGGGTGATCCTACACACTGGATATAATTCAGACTGTTTCTTAGTGGCAATGATATTGTTCATCATCAATGAGTTTGTTTCCCTGTTACCCAGCAAGCTGCTAGAAGGCGGGGGTCTAGCTGGGTGCCCCTCATAATGTCAGTATCAATAAATGACTTATTCCAGTGAATAAGTCATTATTCATTCACTTAAGGGCTCTGTTTCCAGTCAGATCTGACACAGTCAGAAGCATTTGAGCTTCCATCGACTTCAAAACAGGAATTATAATCCCTTTTGGCAAGTGTGAAGTCATTGTAACTCGTGCTCTTTAGAAACACATTTGAACAACATCCTGCTGACTGGAAACATGTATACAGTCCCTCCACAGAACAATTGCTCATTCACCACTCACATTTTACATAGAAATAAAATTTCAAGTAATTAGTCTTAATCATTTACCAATCTGTTTTTAGCAGATGCTGTGTGCTCTGCTTAGTCGCTCAGTCGTGTCCGACTCTTTGTGACCCCATGGACTGTAGCCTGCCAGGCTCCTCTGTCTCTGGTGATTCTAGGCAAGAATCCTGGAGTGGGTAGCCTAACCTGCCTCCAGGGGATCTTCTTGACCCAGTAATCGAACCCTGGTCCCTTGCATTGTGGATGGATTCTTTATCAGCTGAGCTACCAGGAAAGCCCTTTTAGCAGATAGCCCCATGCTATTATCCTTTTGAGCACAGACAATTTTTCCAGGGCAGGACAGAAAAATTTTTTTCCCTTTCAGTTGGAATTAAGGCATAATTTCATCAATCTAAAGGCTGAGAAGTATCCATTTAAATCTGAGGCACTGAACCTGAGCTCTCATCCTTAAGGAGGTGTGTGTGTGTGTGTGTGTGTATGTGTGTGTGTGTGTGTGTGTATGTATTTGAGAGACAGAGAGAGAGAGAGAGAGAGAGATGGTGAGACATTGGAGTTCAGGGTGCTATAAGTAAGTGATAGGAAGCAAAGTCAGAGTTCAAACAAGATATGAATCTAAGAGGAACAAGCAGAGCTGAATTCTCTGACTAGGCAAGAACAATTGGAAATAATAATAAATACCAGTACAGCGCTGACTATGAGGTAAGGACTTTCTAAGTACTTTATACAGGAATGTGAATTCTCTACTCTAGACTAATGAATTCATGAAATTAGGGACTGTGTTATTTTATGGAGAGGCCTTCTTTGCTCAATAAATATTGTGAATACTAATGACACCATATTGACCAAAACAAAGCCAGTGGTACAAAGCGTGGAGGGTCAGAGGCAGACACAAAGACATTCTCTGAGTAGTTAACTGAAACTGTGACTCTTCCTAAAGGGTGTCCAAGGCCTTGACTATGGTTTAGGATGGGCTGTTGAAAGATGTTTGCTTCCTAGGTGGCACAATGGTAAAGAATCCACCTGCCAATGCAAGAGATGTGGGTTTGATCCCTGAGTTGGGAAGATCCCCTGGAGGAGAAAATGGCAACTCACTACAGTATTCTTGCCTGGAAAATTCCATGGACAGAGAAGCTTGGTGGGCTACAGTCCATGGGGTCGCAAAGAGTCAGACATGACTGAGTCTGAACGCAAAAGAAAAAAAATTTAAGGATGTTAGGGCATATCAGTTTCTACCCAGTTTGCGTCCACATTCCAAAGATAACTTAAACTTTGCTTTTCATTAAAGCAGCCATCAAAATGCAATGAAATGGACTGTTGTCTTTTTGTGAGACCTGCACCACGGACAGGTGACAATTTTTCGGAGATAAGTTCCTCAGACTGAAAGGTGAAGTTTCACAGTGATAGGAAACCAAAATGATTTAAATTCCAAGCTGTCTCTCTACCTCTTTGCCATCACCATGAGAAGAATATACTCGGACTAGCTACTAGCTCCAAGAGGAGAATGAAGAATACGTGAAGCAGAACCACCCCTGGAAACCCAAAGGCATTCATGTAAGGATGTGAGAGCTGGACCATAAAGAGGACTGAGTCCTGGAGAATTGATCCTTTCAAACTGTGGTGTTGGAGATGACTTTTGAAAGTCCCCTGAACAGCAAGGAAATCAAATCAGTCAATCCTAAAGGAAATTAATCCTGGATATTCATTGGAAGAACTGGTGTCGCAAAGTTCTCCAGAACTTTGGCCACCTGATGCAAAAAACCAACTCATTGGAAAAGATTCTGATGCTGAGAAAGATTGAAGGTAGAAGGAAAAGGGGATGAGATGGTTGGATGGTATCACCTACTCAATGGACGTAAGTTTGAGCAAACTGGAGATGGAGGACAAGGAAGCCTGACACGCTGCAGTCCATGGGGTCACAAAGAGTTGGACATGACTGAGTGAGTGAACAAAACAAGAAGTCTAATTACTGGATTGATTATATTTTTAGCTGACTTGAATCACAGAGAATTTTTCCTTGACAATTCAAAATGGTGAATGTAAGTTAAGTAGTATTAAAATACTTCCCAGTTTTTTTGTATAGAATTGTCAAATTCAATACAGCAGACAAAGATATTCTCTATTTTGTGGGCTTAGAGTATACCGTCATTTAAAAGTAAATATAACCAAATAAAGTGCTAATAAAATAAAAGTATATTCCTGAAATTAAAGAAAAAAAGGCAATGGAATGACTGTGGCACTATAAAAACCAGTCAGGTGTATTGTTCTTTTCACCTTCTCCTTCCCCTCCCTACCCCATCCTACGCAGGCACCCCAGGGTATTCTAGGACTTTCAGGTGGAGGCAATCACATCCCTGCTTGCAGTAAGGCCAGGCAGAGTTTGTTAAATGGTGTTAGACTTGTGTGTCAGTGTCTTCCTGGAGTTCATGCTGGTAGCATCATAGGAGGCAATCGTCCTCAATAATTGGGTGCTGTGTATACCAACTTCTTTCCGTAGCACGTTGATCTTGAGTAGTGTTAACTCAGCATGTCCCAAGAGACAGTCTAGTCTGTCAGGTCTGCAGTTAATCAGCAAGGAATTTTTCATGCCCAGGCTAAATGCCTTCATGCCACACAGTCTCTCATATTTTCTTAGCTAAGCAAAGTATCTGAGTCGTAAACTGTACTTCTAAAAACCCAATATATGAATGTGTTGAGGAATGGGAGTGAGGGAGAAGAAGAGGTATCTCCTGACAAGAGAGTTCATCTACATTTTATGATGGAAAAAAAACAGGGCAGAAAAAGGTGGAATGACTGGAGGATACACTTTGGTCCTTGCAGAAAGACATCTAGATTCTGGGAAAGCAATCTGGGGTTTCTTTATTGATGCAATGGTTTGATCACACAATAACACATACTCTTCACTCGCAGACCACTAAACCAATTATAACCTAATCGTGACAAAGAGAAACTGAATTATTTACATTGCTAGGGGTAGGAAAGTGAAGTGTGAGTTGGGGAAGTTTAGGCAGTACAGCAATATGAAAAGGGTCATTAAAATTTTTCAGTTTATAAATAGTTGGATTCTAAAGGGAAACTGAATTCCAGCTTTACCACTACTAGCTATGTGAGCTAGCATGAATTTTTAAAGCTCTTTAGATCCAGTTTCTTTGTCTGTAAAGGGGAGGTAATATTAGTACATGCTTCCTAGAGCTATTGGGATGATAACTGAGTTAATATAAGGAAAAGGCTTGGAACAGTGTCCTAATCATTGTAAAATTCATCATATATTGCCCCAGCCCTATCATTATTATTACTTTCATGTACATCTCTAAATTTCTTTATATTAAATCATTTTTTTATTCTTTGTTCTATAAATCTGGTTAACCTGGTTGTGCATTAGTTGAAGACAGACTCTTCTTTTAGATTTCACAGTTTCATCAAAGCCAGTCCTCAGGTTTTCATGTGGAGGGACTTCAACAAGACAATTACCCCAGGTCTCTGTGTTGTCACTCACTTCTCACCTTGGAGGGTTGGGAGAAGAACCTGGGTTGTGTGATCAGTGGATCTGTCATTCTGATCTGGCTCTTCACCACCAGTGTCAGGCCTGGCCCAGCGGAGAAGACTTGACTTTGTTTAGCTCTTCCAAATCAGTTATTTGGTCCTATTTTCCAATCTAGTTTTTATCAGTAATAAAGCTTATAGTTCTCTACCTTACAAGTGGGATGTCTTTTCTCAGTTGGCTTTGACAAAGAGGTAGAATAATATTTTATTTATTGGGCCCCCAAATTCTCAAAACCTATTGTGTATAAGGTTATTGCAGGTTACTGTGTGTGTGTGTATGTGCTAGTCTCTCAGTTGTGTCTGACCCTTTGCAACCCCATGGACTGTAGCCCGCCAGGCTCCTCTGTCCATGGGATTCTCCAGGCAAGAGTACTGGACTGGGCAGCCATTTCCTTCTCCAGGAGATGTTCCCGACTCAGGGATCAAACCCTGAGGTCTTCTGCATTGCAGGCAGATTCTTTACCATCTGAACTACCAGGGAAGCCCACAGCTTACTGTAGGTGATACATTAATGACCAAGAAACTTCTTTTCCCCAGGGAACTTGAAATCTAGTAAACTGAGAGATAACTTTTCATAAATAACCATATCGCAGAATAAATAATTAAAATAACCAAATTTTATGGGCAATTCAAAAGAGAGAGAAATCATTTCTCGCCAGAGGCATCAAGAAAAAACTCGTGGAAGAGACAGTATTTAATGTACTTACTACTTTGACAGATTGAATGGGGGTAGTGGAGAGCATTTAAAACACACAGCAATGCCATAAAGGGGTTTCCCTGGTGGCTCAGTGGTAAAAATCAGCCTGTCAATGTAGGAGACACAGGTGAGGAAGGGAGGTGAGGAAGTGAGTGGGTGAGGAAAATCCTCTGAAGAAGGAAATGGCAACCCAATCCAGTATTCTTGCCTGGGATAACCCATGGAGAGGGGAGCCTGGTGGGCTACAGTCCATGGGGTAGCAAAAGAGTTGGACACGACTTAGTGACTAAACAAAAACAACAACAGCAACGACATCAAGAAGGCAGAAAAGTGTGAGTATGTGTGTCAGGATGGGGTGGCAGCATGGAGACCTCTACAGAGAATCAATCAACAAGTTTTATTCTGGCTGAAATTTAGAGTAATAAGTAAGGAAGTAGGGGAAGAGGCTGGATGTGCTTTGACCATACTGTGGTAACACATGGACAATTTTTGAACAAGACACTCACTTTAATGAAGATGAATCTGGCAATGGTACATAAGGCAGTTTCAATTCAAAGACTAGGAAATGTGAATGACTGAGATGAAACTAAGATTTAATTCCCTATTTGTGTAACTCTAAGCCTTGACTTATCAGAAGAAAGCGTATAAAAAATTTTGTGTTAGAGGGATAAGACAATGAGCACAAACTTAGACCCCGAGTTTGTGATGCCACTGGGACATTGAAGGGAATACCTCTAGTCACTTCTGGCTCCATTCTATCCTTCAGTTAGTAGGGAAATCAACTCCACCTCAAATTCTGCAATGAATTTATTGCTATTTTGAATGAAGTACACCAATTGCACAGTTTTTTAGCCCTGTAACCCTAGGGCTTTTACCCTAATCTTTCTCAGCCTTAGTTTCCTAATATGTCAAAAGAAAAACCTACCTCATAGACTTATTAAATTAGATAGCATATATACCTACCTTGCACAGGTCCTGACATGTAAAGGTGCTAAGAAATGATAGCTATCACCATCCTCATCACTATTACAGTCAGGGTTAAATACTGGCTCAGTCATTTATTTGCTATGTGATTGTTAAATCTTTTTAAAATCGTATTTGCTCATCTTTAAAGGGAAATAATGAGAATAACTACAACTATAGTTGTAAAGACGTATGAGATGATTTATGTATAGAGGATAGAACTTGTAGCTCCAAAACAGAGCTGTTGTGAAGATTCAATACATTCTTGAATGTATTCAGCATGAAGCCAGGATTCTAAATGTTAGGTATTATTATTGTAATTACATTGCTACTACTACTACAATGCATTAAGTAGATATTTGGTTGTTAACCTCTCTATTAATTGTGGGTTCTTTAAAGAATTTTCTCAATACTCTTTCACTTAGAAAATAGATAGATAAGACTTCCCTGGTGGTCCAGTGGTTAAGAATCCACCTGCCAATGCAGTGGACACAGGTTCAATCCCTGGTCTGAGAAGATTCCACATGCCATGGAGTAATAAAACCCATGTGCCACAGCTACCGAGCCTGCGCTCTAGAGCCCATACTCCACAAGAGAAGCTTGTGCACCCCGATGGAATAGCCCCTCACTCGCTGCAACTAGAGAAAGTCCATGCATAGCAACAGAGACCCAGCACAGTCATAAATAAATAAATATATATTTTTAAGGAAAGAAAATAGATAGATGTTTTAAAATATAAATTGAAGATATCTAGAGGGCAGTTTGCTCTGTGTATTAAAACCTTAGGGTTTGGGGCCTTATGGTATGGATTTAGGATATTATATACATAGAGATAATAATGGAGAACCTTGAGGGAGTAAGGAGGGCTGATGAACCTTACTGGGTGTTTGTTTATTGTAGATATGAGGAGGAAGAAGGCCAGGAAGGGACATATAAGAAGAGATTGTTGAGACCTGACAGAAGCCATGACAGGCGTCAAGGACTAAAGTAGGCCAGAGCTACAATCACGGGAAAAGCTGGGTCACTGCCCAGAAGGAGCTGAGATCATCATCCCCCCGACCTTGAGACTCATCCAGTCAGCATATTCCCAGTAGCCCCGTTGGAGCCAACCCATATAACACGAAAGGTCCCCTAAGCAAGCCCGCATGTGCAAAATTTAGCCAATCAGTAGATGCTAAGAAACTCTTGCAGCCAATCTGCCCTTGCCAACTCCCTGTCTTTGTTCTAACCCACACCAAATGTATAAAAACTGCTGTAATTCAGGGCTCAGGGCTCTTGTTCAACTCCACTGTGCTGGACGCGATGTGAGCCCTAGCTTGAGCTAGCAATAAACCCCTTTTTGCTTTTGCATTGCTGTGGACATCTTATTCTCTCAGTTCTGGGGATCCGGACTCAGAGCAGAACAAGATGAGTGATCCAGAAGCAGAATGATACTTGTCAGAGTCTCAAGAATGAGAAACTTGCAGGAAGGACAGCGATGTTCAACACTGCTAAAAAGCACATAAAAACTCAAGAATAGTTGTAGGCTTTACCAATTATGGGATAATTGATGATTTATAGAGGACAGTTTCAGAAAGAGAATCAAGAGGGAATTCAGATTCTGAGGAACTGAGTAGTAGGAAATTTGAACACTACAGTGGTAGCCTGCTTTTAAAAGATATTTTCCAAAGAACAGGCAAGAAAACAAGGCAGTAATAATGTCAAGGGAAGGATCATTATAAGGAGAGAATCTTCCAGATAAGGAAGGCAAATGAAAACACCATCAAGAGAAGTCCTTTGTGGAATAAGAAAATCTTAGTAAAAAACTTAGAGCAAATAGGTAAGAACAAGAATAGAGGCTTGGTTGGACTTTATAAAAGCAGACACATAGGTCTCTCTTGGAGGCCAGAGTAAGACAAAAGGAGTGGGCCGATTAAAATTACCAAGAGATACTGAGGTGGAACAAATGGAATTGCATGAGGTCTCGATCAGATATCTTAGATCTTAGTGGTAAGCAAGAAAGTGACTACTATATGCTGAGATTTCTGGGAGTGAGTGGGAACTGAGAGATAAGGAGAGCCGTATGGAAAGGCTGCTGTACAGCATTGACTGTAGCTGAATTCAATAATTTCTGGAGCAATAATGAGAGCTTAGCTGAAATTAGACAATTAGTTTAGTCTCACTGGCTTAATGATATTGTGTAGACCCAATCCATCAACTTTCCCCAGAAACGATCAATGGTCAGGGAAGAGCAGGGAAAGCATGTTTTGGGTTATAGTAAGCTTGATGATGTTGAAGCAGAAATGAGGGAGAAAAAAAATGGTAAGAGATACCATGTGGTGAAAAATTACTGACATGGCTGGGTATATTACTTACATAATACATGAACCCAGAACAGAGAGAATATATTGAAGAAAAGAGAAAGTTTAAGACATACATTGATATCATTAGGATCAAAAAATAAGTTAAGTGATGATAAAGAAACGGAAGGACTTGAAGTTGAGATTAGAATGTGGATTTTCAGGGGTTAAGATCTCAGAAATGGAGCAACACTGATGAAGTTTAGAGAGGCCTTGTCAGGCGGTCACCTAGTGGAGAGAAACTCAACTTCCCAAGTCCAGAAGGCTGTGAGAAAGGTGGCATAGGAATATGACCCCGTGGGGAAGTCAGAGTGCTCTGGGCTCCAAGCCCCAGTTCTATCACTCTTTACTTGCTTGACCCTCTGCAAGTTCCTAAATGTTTCCACATCTCTTTTCTCATCTGCAAAATGGAGGTCATATCAGTTCCCAACTTTTAAAATTGTTGGGCAACTAAATGGGATACTATAAGTAAAGTATATCATGTTTGACACCTGAAAAGGGCTCATAGCGTATTTAAAATTAATATTTAGTGCTAGCTTTCAGTATTTTTATGAATCCTACCTTAGTGACTATCCTTGGGAGGATGACAGGGCTTAAAGTGGAGAGGAAGACAGTGGATAGAATACTGAATTCAATGAAAAAGATACCTAGTTTTAGAGGTTAGTGGATGATTGGGTAAGAACTGTTAGAAAGGCTAGCTAGAAATGACTTTAATCCTGACTATGTCAAAACAACAAATCCGCAGGTAGAACTGCTCCTAAGTTCACTGCCATTGGCTTAACAATATCCTGAAAGATGCAGATGCTTTCTCTACTTGCTGACTTGTCCCCTTTGTGATTTCCCATCGTCATGGCCCCAACAGAATGGCTGCCGTGGCAGGTACTGTTAGACACTGAGTTTGAGGGGCCCTTAGGGGATCTCTCTACAGTAGGAGGGTACTAGCACCTATTGATTGCAGTTTAGGGAATAAGACAACAGAAAAACACCATCTAACATTTTGCTACACAAATGATACTGCAGTGAGCATCCTTGTGCTATATCATGCATATGTGAAGTATTTTCCAGGATGAATAGAAAGATGTCAGATTGCTTCCACAGAGGGCTCATTTTAAGTGTCTCAGACCCTTACCATTCTGTCATTACCACTTTACACTCTCCTTAGCAGTACCGAAAAAAAATAATTATTTCCCTACTTCTTATTGAAAGTTTGGTAAGATTAAACTTTTAAATATTTCCAGATGAAAACTGTATCTCCTTGCTTTTTCAGTGTGCATTTTCCTGGTTACAAATGAAGTTGACTAGTTTCTCAAATATCTGTGGGTTACGTACACTTAATTTTCTATGCGTTTCCTGTTCATAAGTTTTGCTTGGTTTCCTATTGAGTTGTTCATGTTTTCTTACCTTGTTGAAATTCCACATATAGTCTTGATGCTATCTAGCAATTCTTTGATTGCTATTTATGACGATCTTCTGTCTTTTAGCTTTGTTGAAGGTTTCTGTCATAGGAAGCAACTTTTAATTTGCATACATTTTTGTATTGTTCAGTTTCTTAGGTTGTTCTGGCAGTAACATAGTTACTGACAGTAACCAGGCAGTTACTTACCCTCCAGGGTCAACCCTGCCTAAAGTCAATTACAGGAAGCCCTCTACACAATGTAACATAAGGATAGGGAAAGATGGGACTTCCCTGGTGGTCCAGTTTAAGACTGCCTCCGCAGCAGGGCGTGTGGTTTTCATCCTTGGTCAGGGGAACTAAGATTCTGCACATCACATGGTGCAGTAAAAAAAAAAAAAATTGTTTAAAGGATAAGGAAAAAAAGACTCTTCTGCTCAAATATATTTCTAACCATGAGTCTGATGCCATGTCTGAAATTCCCCAAATGAGTCATTCCCAAGGGACTTTCTGGGAACTTGGATTTTAAATGTGTAAAGGATTTTATTACCTCATTGAGAAAGGACATTGGTTTATTAACAATAATTGTGGTCTCTGATTAAATGTTTTGCCATTTATTTTTATCAGAAGGAATGAGATGTACAAGGAAACTAAAGAATGTTTGAAACCGTGCATGGCCCATGTGCTTGAGTAATGTTTATGGAGCCCTTTGAGTAGCAAGGAGGTAGCTTCAAGGTAACTTTTCTCTTTGTTAGGAAGAAAGAGAGGAGAAAGACAAAATGAGAACACTCTCAAAATAAACTTTGATTTTTCTTTTCTCCCCTGAAGCTAGAGTCCTCTAACATTTGGGTTACTCTCTAGGTCAATATCAAAATGTCATAACTTTCTACTGAAAGTAGATGTGACTTTGATTGTTCCCTTAATTAAAGGAAACTTAAATATGGAGTTCTACAGCTATGATTGAATAGATCCTTTCAAACGTTCCTCACAGGAGTCTCACGATAAAGTCATTTGAGATGGAAAATGAGGGAATTAAGAAAGAAAAGTGGCATAAACGCTTTCTTCTGTCATGTGTTAAGCTGGGGGAATTTTTTCTGTCCTTGTAAGTGGTTTTTTGCCTCTGAGGAAAAAACTACTTAAAGAAAGCAGATGTTGATGAGTCACATTTAAGCTCTTACAGTTTCAAACACATTTTTTTATTTGTATATGAAGCTGTGGTCTGGAAGGTAACTGGCTAAAGTCCTTGACTAAAACCCTCAATGTTGAATTTTCCTGTGTTGTCAATACCGAAGAAGCTGGACTAGAAAGTCTTTACCAATACTCTCAGTTCTTGTACTCCACACTTTTTAATGAGCTTCATGCCTGTTTTGCCTTTGTCCCAGTCGTGCAGCCACAGGAGTCCCAGCCCCTTTTCTCCTCTGGTTCCTTCTCTAAGTCACAGGCTCGGCGTGAACCGTGAAGGAGTCGGGAAGGAGGAGAAAACTTTCAGAGTGTGAGAATGGGAGCTCTATCCTTTCACTGTTTAATAAATATTCACAGCTTGCTAACTACAACTAGACAGACTGCTGAATGATTATGGCTGAAGACAGGTTTCTTTATAAAAGAACTCAAAACCTAACTGAGAAGTCAAAAAACAAAAAAAGCAAAATCTTCTCCCAGGAAGAACCAACATCTGAGCTGAGATGCTGAGCAGAGATCCGAAGGAAGAAGAGAGGTTGCAAACTGAAAGAGAGGGTGGGGTGACTGCGGGAAGAGCATTCCAGGCAGGACAATTAGCACTCCCACGGTTCTTCAGCAGGGGCACACAGTGTGTCCAGGAAAACTGGAGGCAAGGGGATGAACCCTTAAGGTGGTGAAGAGAAAACAGACAGGACTTCGTATTGATCTGGGTAACTGGAGCTAGTTCTCCAGATTCCTTGCTACTTTCTTCCTCTTCTTTCTCTCTTAGCAGATAACATTTGAGCTAGGCATTGTTTCAAGCACTTTACACATATTAACTCAACAATAACCCAATGAGTATATGGTACAATATATGAACACTTGATCCTACCTGAAAAATCTCTGCTTTGCCTTTTTCTGTCTCTCATATACTAAGCTATCTTTAAGAGAGCAGATATTTTTTGGGGGGGGGGGGTAGGGACA
>SJYV01005299.1:0-56077 GCA_006410875.1 Neotragus pygmaeus | reverse complement strand
AAAGAATCTATAAAAGAATGGATATATGTATAACTGATTCACTTTACTGTACATATGAAACACACAACATTGTAAGTCAACTATACTTCCATAAAAATTAAAAATAAAATACCCCCCCCCAAAAAAAGAGATTGATTTAGCTATTTGGGATCTTTTGTGCTGTCACACAAATTTCAAGATTATTCTTTTTCTAGTTCTGTGACAAATGCAATTGGTAGTTTTGTAGGGCTTACATTGAATCTGTAGAGTACCTTGGGTACTATAGTCATTTTGACATTACCAATTCTTCCAATCCATACATATGGTTTATTTTTTCATCTGTAACTTCTTTGATTTCTTTCATCAACATTTTTTAAATACAGTTTTTGGTATTTTATTCTCTTTGATGTGATGGTAAATGGGACTGTGTCTTGAATTTCTCTTTTTGATATTTTGTTGATAATGTATAGAATTGCAACAGATTTCTGTGTACTAATTTTGTAATCAGCAACTCTATCAAGTTCATTTCTGAGCTCTAGTAGTATTGGGTAGCATCTTTAGAATCTTCTATGTATAGTTTCATGTCTTTTGAAAACAGTGATGATTTAACTTATTTTCCAACTTGGATTCTCTTAACTTCTTTTTCTTCTCTGATTGTTGTAGCTAGGACTTCTAAAACTATGCTTAATAAAAGTGGCAAGAGGGCACATCCTTGTCTTGTTACTGATCTTAGAAGATATGCTTTCAGCTTTTCAGCATTAATTATGATATTAATTGTAACTTTGTTGTATATGACCTTTATTATGTTGAAGTATGTTCTCTCTATGCCCTGTTTCTGGAGATTTAAAAAAAAATCAAAATCGGTGCAACATTTTGTCAAAAGATGTTTGCATATATCTAGATTACCATATAGTTTTAGTCTTCAGTTTGTTGATGTGGTATATCACATTGATTTGTGGAATTTGAAAAATTCTTGCATCTTTGGGATTAATCCTACTTGATCATGGTATATGATATTTTTAATGTACTGTTGGATTCAGAATGCAAGTATATTTTGTTGAGGATAATTCCATCGATGTTTATCAGTGATATTGGCCAGTAATTTTCCTTTTTTGTGCTAGTTTTGTCTGGTTTTGGTACCAGGGTGATGATGGCCTCATAGAATGAGTTTGGAAGTTTTCTTTTCTCTGCACTTTTGGGAACAGTTTCANTGTTGAGGATAATTCCATCGATGTTTATCAGTGATATTGGCCAGTAATTTTCCTTTTTTGTGCTAGTTTTGTCTGGTTTTGGTACCAGGGTGATGATGGCCTCATAGAATGAGTTTGGAAGTTTTCTTTTCTCTGCACTTTTGGGAACAGTTTCAGAAAAACTGTTATCTTTTTTATCTCTTCTCTAAATGTTTAATAGAATTTGCCTGTGAAGCCATCAGGTCCTGAACTTTGTTGTTGTTGTTGTTGTTGGGAGTTTTTAAAATCACTGTTTCAATTTCAATGCAAAGAATTCTTAAGAGTCTAACCAGCACACACCTATGGTTTAGGCTAGTTTGTGCCCCTAGAAGTGAAAGATATAGCAAGACCACTAAATTCTTACTTGGTATGTGTAAGAAGTAAATTTCAAGGACAACTTAACAAAAGTCTATCTTCAGTCATATGAAGCTTTCTACCACCAAAAAGATGCAGAATGTCTGATGAGCATCTGAATTTTTTGGGGAGAGGGGTAAATAATCTTCATTTGAAGATTTAACTCTGGCACTTTTACTGAGTAATGTAAATGCTGCTAGTTTTTAATGGGGCCCAGAAAGACTCTGCAACATTCCTAAGATGCTGTTCAAACTGCCTTACTACTTGATACACATATCCCAGTAAACCTGATGGATTTTGGTTTTATTGGTGGGAAGGAATACTATTTGGAACCTTTCACTTGACCTATATTTGAATGATAGTAGTGCAGGTTTTTAGGGTTTTGAAAATAGGTCCTTCTATCTACCCAAATTAACTACTCTTCTTTTAAGAAACATCTCTAAGACTGCTTTCGCATTTACAGAATGTTTGCTTGATAATGGACCCTCTGAACTTCCATCATGAACTGTTATCTGATCTACAAACTTACCAAGTTGGGCACGTATAACAAATCTTCATCAAATGTATGTGATGTGTGTGTATGTGTGTGTGTGTGTGTGTGTGTGTGTGTATGTTTATGTGTGTATGAGATTAGGCTCATGCAGGCTACACGCACAAAGTTACATGGATTAGTGACCCATATTTCTATGGTCCTTACTCTTGCAAAACTGCCTTGTCTCTTTGAGACTAATTGTATCACATAGTGGGGAGTTCCCCACTATCATTTGACAGAGGAAGAAAAGACAGAGACTTGGTTTATAAATGGTTCTTCACAGCATGCAGGCACCAAACAATAGCTGACAGCTGCAGCACCACAGTCTCTCTTTGGGACATTCCCGGGCAGATGCAAATGGAAATCTACTCATTAGTTGGGATTTTGGACAGTGTACCTCCATGTTCACTTAAATGACTGGAATTTGATTATATATTAATTCATACATTGTGTCCAATAGTATGAATTTTGATTGTAGAGACTCAAGAGAAACATGACTGGAAAATTGATAGCAATAATAAAAAATAAAGATATTTTTCATGTGAATTCTTACCAAAAGTTCATCTAAGCAGAGGAAAATTTAAATACTCATGTATAAGATGACATATCTCTTTTTTCTTCTTTTTTATTATAAATTTATTTATTTTAATTGGAGGCTAATTACTTTATAATATTCTATTGGTTTTGCCATACATCAACATAAATCCACCATGGGTATACACGTGTTCCCCATCCTGAACCCCCCTCCCACCTCCCTCCCCATACCATCCTTCTGGGTCATGCCAGTGCACCAGCTTCAAGCATCCTGTATCATGCTTTGAACCTGGACTGGTGATTCGTTTCATATATGATATTATACAGGTTTCAATGCCATTCTTCCAAATCATCCCACCCTCTCCCTCTCCCACAGAGTCCAAAAGACTGTTCTATACATCTGTGATACCAGTCAGCTTTCCCCCCAAACAACTCTATCATTAACTAAGGAGCTCATAGTGAAGTGGCCATGGTGGCAGGAATGAAGTTATGTATGGGTTCAGCATGGTGGGTTAGTAGTCACCAATACCCAGTGGCAAATTGGCCAGAAGCAGACAGAAACAATGACTCTGCTGTTATGGCACCATTCTTCAAGTGCTAACTTGAAACACTTCCATCATCAAAGAGTTCGTATTTTGCCCATAGTGGAGTGGACATATACTCTGGATAAGGATTTGCTTCCCTTGAATGCAGTTCTTCTGAAAAACCTGACATTTCTGGACTTATTGAATCCTTTATTCACTGTTATAGTATCTCATACATAGTTGCTTGGGGTTAAGGAATTCACTTCACAGTGAATTGCATGAGCTCAATGGTATTGAGCTCATGTTTGTGAGATTTACCAGTTTCACCATGTTCTCTTGCATCCCGAAACTGCTGGCTTGATAGAATGGTGGGAGGCCCTCCTCGAAAGGGCACTGAGTTACAGTGTTAGCTAGGTGTCAATATGTTGCAGGGTTGGGGAAAAGTTCACCAATATATTCTCAATATTTTGATTCAGTAACTAATATATGGTATATATTTTTTCTAGTAGTTTGCATACATGGGTTCAGAAAGCAGAGTAGAAATTGGAGTGGTACCACTCAGTATTACTCTGTTAACCCAATAGCCACTTTTTTGTGTCTTGTTCCTTCAAGTTTATACTGGGGTGACATATACATCTTAGTTTCAGAGGAAGGACTGCTCTCACCAAGAGACAAAGCAATGAGTCCAGTGAATAAGAAGTTGAGATTGCACAATGGCCACTTGTGGCTTCTAAAGCCTCTGAACCAAAAGACAGGGAAAAGAGAACTGAATTGGATTTCTTTTTTCAAATTTTGACAATAGTCAAAGGGAAAAAAGAAGACATATGTTTAAGCAAAACACATACCCACGCACACTTTTTTTTTCCAATACTACCGTAGTGGAGAAAAATATCTCAGTGTAGAACAAGTGTAAGTGATGAATACAGCATGAGCTAGTGAAATTTAGCTAGACTCAGTAAATTCACTAAGTCAATTTTGCTAAATTTTGCTAAATTGACTTAGTTGAGTTCTTGCAAAGATTTTTACAAAGAAGTACAAAAGCAAGCCAAGGAGAAGGTTTAGGAGTCTTGCTAAAGTTTTTTCAAACATCTAATCTTTTTTCAGTACTCCCTTTTGTTCAAAGGAAAAATGAGACATCCTTATTTTCTTAGGACAATAGTAGTTCTCTTCTTGCTTTGTTGTCTTTTCTTTATTAAGAGCCAACCAAGTCATGTGTTGAGACTTAGTAAAAGAGTATGCTATTTAGCACTAGCCATCAAGCATTTATTGGGGAGGGGTTCTATGAAAATAAAGGACAAACAAGTAACACAAGTTAAAAACCTAGTTTCTGAGGTACGGTTGAACAGCTAAAAATTTTCTTCTCATCCCTACCATTCTGAAAATTCCAAGAATTTTAGAAGCTCTGTGCCAAGAACCTGGGAAGAACATCAAACTTGTATTTCTCATTATATCACAGTAGTATATAAACACTTCCCTTGTGGCTCAGTTGGTAAAGAATTCACCTGCAATGCAGGAGACTCAGGTTCAATTCCCGACCTATGTACTCCCAGTGAATTCCATATGTGGGCTTCCAGAGGGAAGGACTGGTATTTGACCAAACTCGGTGAGGTATGAGAGCCTCATAAAAGCACCTGACACTTCAGAATTTAAGATAAGGTAATGACTCTTCACACAAAGGGGCAATCCTGACAATGTAAGTGCTAGGAAAGGCATAGCAGGTGCAAAGGACACGGTGGGATCTGGTATGCATAAGTTAGCTGGCATTTCTGAAGCCTAAAATGCCAGGTCAGGAGAAAGACCCCAAATGAGAGCTGAAGCCAGATTGTGCAATACCTTAAAGGCCAGGCTGAGAAGCTGGGCCTTTTCCCTGGGTTATTAGGAAGCCACAATTGAGATGAGCTGGAGAGGATCAGGGTCAACTTTGGATACAGAAATAATGATATGGGATGTCTAAGAACTAGTCTGGAGACCAAGAATCAAGATAGACTAGAGTGAGGCACTAGAGAGGAGGAAGGGGAGGCCTAAGATGAATAAGCTGAGGGTATAGAGAAATGACTGGGGACAAGAGATGTTGGAACAAGAAGAAAAAGGCTGAGGAGGAGGGGTAAGGAGCTGTTATTTTCAGCTTCATGATTTGTCAGATGCTGGAGCCATTCAGCATCCAGCAACATCTCCATCTCAGGAGACAGATGTTGAACTCATTGAGAGCACAGGGTGAGCTGGGCTGAGGGGGCACATAGGAAGCCAGTGGCTGCAGAGGACCAAAACTCAACAGATAGATTCAGAGAAAGGTAATGTTTGAAGCAGTCTTGAGAGTGTACAGATTATCTCTGAAGACAGAGAGAAAACTGGGTCCTTGAGAGAAATTGGCCTCCCTAGGGTGTGCACCAGGGCATTATAGAGATGATGGGATCACCATAAAGATGGAGAATATGTGGTCTGAAAATAGGTTTGTGGAGAATGATGATGATCTTGATTTGGGTTATGCAGGAGGCTGTGGGATACACAGGCGTAAAACTTGGGAAAAGACATCTGGGCAGGAGAGTGACCATAAGAATCATCCTGTCCCAAATGACAGGTAAAACTTTCAGATGCATGCAGTTAGTGTAGAGGATATGGGTTAGAAGGGGTCCCAAGAATGCATTTATTTTGAAAGGCACAAGTGGAGGAAAAAAAGGCTGATTCATGAAGGAGAATNATTAGTTGTTTGTCAGTTGCTTCATTTGCTATTATTTTTTCCCATTCAGAATGCTGTCTTTTCACCTTACTTATAATTTCCTTTGTTGGGCAGAAGCTTTTAATTTTAATTAGATCCCATTTGTTTATTTTTGCTTTTATTTCCAGTAGAGGATCCTGCTGTGATTTATGTCGGAGAGTGTTTTGCCTATGTTCTCCTCTAGGAGTTTTATAGTTTCTGGTCTTACGTTTAGATCTTTAATCCATTTTGAGTTTATTTTTGTGTGTGGTGTTAGAAAGTGTTCTAGTTTCATTCTTTTACAAGTGGTTGACCGGTTTTCCCAGCACTTGTTAAAGAGTTTATCTTTACTCCATGGTATATTCTTGCCTCCTTTGTCGAAGATAAGGTGTCCATAGGTGTGTGGATTTATCTCTTGGCTTTCTATTTTGTTCTATTGATCTATATTTCTGTCTTTATGCCAGTTCCATACTGTCTTGATGACTGTGGCTTTGTAGTAGAGCCTGAAGTCAGGCAAGTTGATTCCTCCAGTTCCATTCTTCTTTCTCGAGATTGCTTTGGCTAGTCTTAAACAAAATTTCAGGTGACCTCATTTAGTCTCATGGCTTTAAATACCACTTAGACACCAAAAACCCCAAGTGTTTGTCTTGCCCAGATCTCTAGAGTTAATTTGTATATCAACTGCCTCTTAAACATTTCCCCTCAGGTATCTAGTAGCCACAGCAAATTAACAGGTCCTAAAGGCCGCACCCAAGTCTCCTTTTCTCCTCTCTGGCTCTTTGTTACCCCATGGACTGAAGCATGCCAGGCTTCCCTGTCCATCACCAACTCCCGGAATTTGCCCAAACTCATGTCCATCGAGTTAGTAAAACCATCCAAAATAGCTCATCCTCTGTTGTCCCTTCTCCTCCTGCCTTCAGTCTTTTCCAGCATCAGGATCTTTTCCAATGAGTCAGTTCTTTGCATCAGGTGGCCAAAGTGTTGGAGTGTCAACTTCAGCATCAGTCCTTCTAATGAATACTCAGGACTTATTTCCTTTAGGACGGACCGGTTGGATCTCCTTGCAGTCCAAGTGACTCTCAAGAGTCTGCTCCAACACCACAGTTCAAAAGCATCAGTTCTTGAGCGCTCAGCTTTCTTTATAGTCCAACTTTATTTCTCGCCTCAGTTAATGCCAACTCCAACCTTCCAATTGCTCAGGCCGAAACTTTGGAGGTATTCTGACTTCCCTTTTGCCTCACATGGACAATTACTCAACAAACGATTGGCTTTACATTCATTTATTTATTTTTAAATCACCGTAATTTACTTATCTGTGCTTGCTCTTCGTTGCTGTGCGCAGACCTCCCCGCGCTGCAGTGAGCGGAGCTGCTCTCCAGTTGCGGCGCACGGGCTCCTCGCTGTGGAGGCTTCTCTTGTGGAGCCCAGGCTCTAGGGCCACAGGCTCAGTAGCTGCAGCACATGGGCTGTAGAGCCCGTAGACTCCAGTAGTTGCTCCATGGTATGTGGAATCTTCCTGGACCAGGGATGGAACCTGTGTCCTGTGCATTGGCAGGCAGATTCTTAACCACTGGGCCAACAGGAAGGTCCTGGTATTTAAAGTGTGAGTGGAGTCTGTTGGTGACTCTGTACTGTGCTACCACTAGCCAGACCATGACTGTGCACCTTTTGCCTGGATTCATGTCTCCCCACTTCTCTGTACTTCCACAGCCTACCTCCTGCCTACTCCTACTATAGCACTTCCCTGCTCTGACAATTTCATTTAATCTTTGAAAAATGCTTCCATCACTCATACAGAATTAAGTCATTATGAATTCAAGTCTGGTGATGGATATACATCTCAGGCCTTTGGGACTGATTTTTTTGGTGAATGTTGAGATACCTGGAGACTTACAGAGTGGTATTTTAAATAATATCTGTGACAGAGAAGGGGAAACTGTTGCTTTCCTGAACTGACTCAACTCCTGAGAGGTCAAATCACTGCTTAGGACAATTTTTATATATTCAACTGTAACTTGGAAAATTTGATAGAGCAAAAGAGCTCCAGGACAGAAGTTAGGAGAGCTGATATTATAATAGTTCTACCAAATTAGCTATTTTTCCTTAGATAAGTCACTTACATTTCTGAGTTATTTAATCTCCTTATGTGTAAAATGGAATAAATAATGGCTGCTTCCATACCTCACAAAGCTGTTGTCTGTTTGAAATGATACAGTTTATAAATGACAAGTCTTTAACTGGTTCTCAACAAATTCCCCTGAAAGATGTAGGGGAATTCCCATATCCCCTGAATTGTGTGTAAAATTGGGTCTGTGTATGTGAATAAGACCTTTGATTTTTTTTTCAGGAAATAGTCCATAGTTTTCAACACCTTCTCAAGATGATCCAAGAGAGATCAAGATTTTCTAGTAAAGGTGCTTTATAATCTATAAAATACTGTTCACATAAAAGTACCATCTACTGGACTCCTTAAATTATCCTGATGACCTTGTTGTATATGGGGGCAGGATTCTTTACTAAGAAATTGTGATTTGGGCCCTTAAAAACCAACAGTGAATCGATAAACTTTGCCTGTCCATAGCTGGTTAGCAAGGTTGGTAAACATGGCTTCATAGAAAACTCTCCAGTGTATAGAGTTCAAATCTGATATGAATCTGCTTGGCAGTGCAAGAGATGCAAGAGACCTGGGTTCTATCCCTGGGTTGGGAAGATCCCTTGAAGTAGGAAATGGCAGTCTGCTTCAGTGTTCTTGCCTGGAAAATTCCGTGGACAGAGGAGACTGGTGGGCTATGGTCTGTGGGGTTGCAAAGAGTCAGACATAACTGATAGCCCTCCGCCCCCAGCACAGACAGACAGACACAGACAGACAGACAGACAGACACACACCCTCTAATCTGGACCTCACTGTCAGGTTCTAGAGAACATTGAGATACCTGCCACTAAAATATCTGAATAGCTCTCTTTGCTATAATTCTCCAGACGCAGAAGTGACTACATTGTTCATTTCCTTCCAGTTTAGTTCCTCCTTTGCTTGCTCCTCCCTCCCTCTCTTCCTTCCTTCCCTTCTCTCTTCTTTCCTTCTCCAGACACTTATTGGGTGCCCTGCAGACCTTGAACAGCGCTGCACTGGCATCGGTTCCTGGAGGACTAGAGAAGCCCCGTCCTGTCGGTGTGGGTAGGGCACACCTGGTTTTTAGAAATACATGCAGGACTGGGTGTATCAGACTTGTCTGGGAGCCCAGTTCTATTCAAATCACTCTGTGACCCCCTGTTGGTCACTTAACCTGCTGGGCTGCTATTTGCTCATCTGTAAAATTGCTCTCCCTCTTGGGCTTGTTGTGAGGATAAAAGAAAATAATAGGTGGCAAAGTGCACTGAATGGTGAAAGTCTAATACTAAATCAAAGTATTATCATTTTAGAAGTTTATCCCTGAGTAGTGCTGACACCGACATACAGAAGTTAAAGCTGCAATTAGGGGCCTGCTTCATCTTTAATCCACCAATAATAAAGCATTCTCCAAGCAGTGACCCAATTTCAGGTGCCCTATGGTTATTTGCAACTTTTCTTCTTCTTCTTGGAGTAAGTATAGCAACTCAGAATTTTTGAGGACAATTCCGCTATCAACTGGTCTGTAGTCTTGCTTCTTTAAATATGGATTCAGAGAATTTATCAGTAAAGATTTTAGGAGCTTTATTAATGGATGTAGTCCTGCGTGATGGTTTTATTTAGTTCAACAAATCTTGACTGAAGCCTGCCATGGGACAGACCTGGAGGACACACGGATGGTAAACGTTCATCCTAGACCTGAAAGGTGCTAATAGTCTTGTAAAAGGAGAGCTATTTTAAAAATTGTGTTCTAAGTGATCAGAATATAACAGATATCCTTCAGTGAACATATACCACGTGCTAAGCATGGTGCTGAAGCTTTTCTTAACTTATCAATATTAAGTCTCCCAACAACATAATGATGTAGGTAATTTTATGCCCATTTTCAGAAGGGGAACTTGAACCTCAGGAATATTATGTAACTTGGCTGGGATCACACAGCTAATAGTTTCAGCCAGGACCCAATGTTTGGACTGTTTGATTTGTGGATGTTATAGGGAAAGAGAGGAAATAGCTTCCAGAGAGGACCAGAAAAGCAACTAAAGGATTACACTGACGACTAAATTGAGTCATGTACCTCTCTAGTGATGGAGGATGGAATATGTTCCCTTTAATAGATGCAATTGGATTACATTTTGAGTTTGAAAGACTAGCTAAATGTTTATCAAAGAAGCCCTATACTCTCTTGGATAATTTCAAGACACGAACAGGTATGGGTAACGCTTATGTTTTTATCATCTAAATCTCAGATTTCTAAAATAAAAAACAAAATGCCTTTTCTCCTGAAAGCTGTACATTTGACTAACCAAGCTAATCAAATAATAGCTGCATTAGTGATATCTATTCTATACTCAACTTGGATAATAAAATTAACAAAGACCAGGTTAAGCCATGGTTTTTATCTGTGTATTTCTTGCATATTCACAATATTCTTTGATAATGATGTTTCCTTATTCTCCTGACAATGACTCATTCCCAGAGTCCCACTGTAAGGGCATCTTTCCTTTAGCCTGAGAACTGTGAATTCAGATCATAAGTATATCCNCAATATTGTATTGGTTTTGCCATACATCAACATGAATCTGCCACGGGTGTACACGTGTTCCCCATCCTGAACCCCCGTCCCTCCTCCCTCCCTATCCCATCCCTCTGGGTCATCCCAGTGCACCAGCCCCGAGCATCCTGTATCATGCATTGAACCTGGACTGGTGATTAATTTCACATATGATAAGATACATGTTTCAATGCCATTCTCCCAAATCATCCCACCCTCGCCCTCTCCCACAGAGTCCAAAAGCGTTTAAAAATTTTCCATTTGCATGGAATGTCTTTTCCATTGCTTTGCTTTCAGTTCGTATGTCTTTTTTGGTCTG
Source organism: Neotragus pygmaeus (assembly GCA_006410875.1). NCBI lineage: Eukaryota > Metazoa > Chordata > Mammalia > Artiodactyla > Bovidae > Neotragus > Neotragus pygmaeus. Next base: position 45,250 of record SJYV01005299.1, on the reverse strand, counting down.
AAGTTGGTCTTGTATGGACAGTATATATGGATCTTGCTTTTCTATCCATTTATTCTATTTGTGTCTTTTGGATGGAGTACTTAGTTTACTTACATTTAACTTAATTATTATTATGTATGTCCTTTAAACCATTTTCTTGTATTGGGTTAGCTTTTGTTGGTATTTTTCTTTTCTTGTATTTCCCTCTACAAAGTTACTTTAGCGTTTGTTGTGAAGCTAATTTGGTGATTCTAAATTCCCCTAGTTTTTGCTTATCTGTAAGGATTTGAATTTCTCTGTTGAATATGAATGAGAATCTCACTGGATATGGTAATTTCAGTTGTAGGTTTCCCCCTTTAATTATTTTAAATATATCCTGCCATTTACTTCTGGCATGCAGATTTTCTGCTGAAAAATCAGCTGATAACCTTATGGGTATTCTCTCGTATGGTATCTATTGCTTTTCCCTTATTGGTTTTACTATTTTTCTTTGTATTTAATTTTTGTGAGTTTGATTAGTATGTGTATCAGAATAGCCATCCCTGAGTTGAACATTTGTGGAAATCTCTGTACTTCCTGGACAAGATTTCCTATCCCATATTAGAGAAGTTTTCGACTGTAATCTCTTCACATATTTTCTCAGACCCATTTCCTTTCTTTCCTTCTTCTGGGATCCTTACAATGCAAATAATTTTGCATTTAATGTTGTCCCAGAGATCTCTGAAATGGTCCTCATTTCTTTTATTCTTTTTTTTTATTCTGTTCTGCAACAGTTACTTCCACCATTCTCTCTTCCAGGTAACTTGTCTGTTATTTATTTATTCTGCTACTGATTCTGCACAGTTTATTTTTCATTTCAGTTACTGTGTTGTCCATCATTGTTTGTTCTTTGATTTCACTATTTTTTTCTTTTGTATCTTTTATATTCTCAATCCATTCCTCTATTCTATTTTCAAGTTCCTGGATCATCTTTATGATCATTAATCTAAGTACTTTTTTAAGGTAGATGAACTATTTTATTTATTTGGTTTTGTGAGTTTTTATCTTGTTCCTTCTGAAACATATCTCTCTGTCATCTAAAATGTTGTGTAAATACTGTGTTTATGATCTCTTTTCCACAGGCTGCAGGGTCATAGTTCCTCCTGCTTCTGGTGTCTGTCTTGCTTCTGATGGGTGGGGCTTGCATAGGCTTCCTGGGGGGAGCGATTAGTGCCTGCACTCTGATGAGTACAGTTGAGTTTCTCCCTCTGATGGGCAAGGCTGCATTTGGTGGTGTAATTTGGGGGTGTCTGTGAGTTTAATATGATTTTAAGCAACTTGTTTGTTCATAGGTGGGGCTGTGTTCCTGTATTGCTAGGCGTGTGATTGAGGTGTCCAGCACTGAACCCAACAGGCAGATGGATGGAGTTAGGTCTTGGTGTCAAGATGGAGAACTCTGGGAGAGCTCACACTGATTAATATTCCCTGGTGCCATGAATTCTCTTTGGATCCAGCATCCTGGACACAATGCTCTACTCCAGGTGCTCAATGCTCCCACCCCAGAAGCTCAGATCTGACCCTTAGCCTAGGAACAAAGAGCCGAGAAACCATGTGGGGCTTAATAAAAGGAAAACAAACAACAAACCAACCTCAAGACAAATAGTAAAAACAAACAAACAAAAAAATACAGCAACAGCACAAACAGAAAAGAGACATTTCCTAAAGCCAATGGCATAAACAAAAGTAGCAAAGAAACAGAAAGCAAAATAAAACTTAAAAAAAAAACCAAGCATAACCAAAATAACCAAAAATGAAGACAAACAATAAAAACATAAAAAGCAGAAACCAAACCAAAAAAATTAAGGAAAAATAAAATAAGCACATAAAAATGCTTTTATGAAATGAATTGCCAGTCCAGGTTCGATGCATGATACTGGATGCTTGGGGCTCATGCACTGAGATGACCCAGAGGAATGGTAAGGGGAAGGAGGAGGGAGGGGGGTTCAGGATGGGAAACATGTGTATACCTGTGGCGGATTCATGTTGATATATGGCAAAACCAATACAATATTGTAAAGTAATNTCATGCACTGAGATGACCCAGAGGAATGGTAAGGGGAAGGAGGAGGGAGGGGGGTTCAGGATGGGAAACATGTGTATACCTGTGGCGGATTCATGTTGATATATGGCAAAACCAATACAATATTGTAAAGTAATTAATCTCCAAGTAAAACAAATAAATTTATATTAAAAATGCTTTTAAAAAGATAAAAATAAAACAAAGAGCAAAAAGAAAAACAAAAACACAAACCAACAAAAGACCTTCAAGTTAGGTTTCAGCAGTACAGAAACTGAGAACTTTCAGATGTAAAAGCTGTGTATATAAGAGCCAGAGGAACCAGATATCAAATTGGCAACATCTGTTGAATCATGGAGAAAGCAAAGCAATTCAAGAAAAACATCTGCTTGTGCTTCATTGACTATGCTAAATCCTTTGGCTGTGTGGATCACTAAAAACTGTGGAAAATTCTTAAAGAGATGGGAGTATTATACCACTTCAACTGTCTCCTGAGAAATCTGTATATGGGTCAGGAAACAACAGTTAGAACTGGACATGGAACAATGAACAGGTTCAAAACTGGGAAAGAAGTACTTTGGGTTGTATATTGTCTCCCTATTTATTTAATTTATGTGCAAAATACATCATGCAAAATGCCAGGCTGGATGAATCACAAACTGGAATCAAGATTGCTGGGAAAAAAAAAAAAAGATTGCTGGGAGAAATATCAACAATCTCAGGTATGTAGATGATACCACCGCAGGATGCAGGATACTTGGGGCTGGTGCACGGGGATGATCCAGAGAGACGTTGTGGGATGGGAGGTGGNGGAAAAAAAAAAAAAGATTGCTGGGAGAAATATCAACAATCTCAGGTATGTAGATGATACCACCGCAGGATGCAGGATACTTGGGGCTGGTGCACGGGGATGATCCAGAGAGACGTTGTGGGATGGGAGGTGGGAGGGGGATTCAGGATTGGGAGCTCGTGTACACCTGTGGTGGATTCATGTCGATGTATGGCAAAGCATATTGTAAAGTAAAATAAAGTAAAAATAAATAAATAAAATAAATGCATAAAAAAAAGAAAGTGAAGAGGAACTAAAGGGCCTCTTGAAGAGGGCAAATGTTGAGAGAGAAAAAGCTGGCTTGAAACTCAACATTCAAAAAACTAAGATCATAGCATCCAGTCCCATCACTTCATGGCAAATAGAAAGGTTTAAAGTGGAAACAGTGACAAGTTCTATTTTCTTGAGATCTAAAATCACTGCTGATGATGACTGCAGCCATGAAATTGAAAGATGCTTGCTCCTTGGAAGGAAAGCTATGACAAACCTACACAATGTATTAAAAATAGGAGACATCACTTTGCCAATAAAGGTCCATATCGTCAATGCTGTTTTTTTTTTTTTTCAGTAGTCATGTAGGGATGTGAGAGCTGGTCTGTAACAAAGGGTGGTTGCTGAGGAAGAATTGATACTTTTGAATTGTGGTGCTGAAACAGACTCTAGAGAGTCTTGGAAAGTAAAGAGATCAAACCAGTCCATCTTAAAGGACATCAACCCTGAATATTCATTGGAAAAACTGTTGCAGAAGCTGAAACTTCAATACTTTGGCCACAAGGTGCAAAGAGCCAACTGATTGGAGAAGACCCTGATAATAGGAAAGACTGAAGGCAAAAGCAGAAGGAAGCTGTAGAGAATGAGACAGATAGCTTCACCGACTCAATTGACATGAATTTGAGCAAACTCTGGAAGACAATGGAGGACAGAGAAGCTTGAAAAGCTGTGATCATGAGATTGCAAAGAGTCAGACAGGATTTAGTGATTGAACAACAACAGATGACTTCATTGTTGTTTTCTTTTGAAAATTAAGCATTGTTGTAGACAACGTGCATATATGTCACATAGACAATTTGGAGACTTTTAATAGTTAATATTATGCATCAATCGACTGCTTAAGAAAATTACCAAAGGTAAACCATTATTTCTGAGTATCTGTGTGGATGTTCTGGATGAGAGTAGCATTTGTGAGTAAAGAAATGTATTCCCACAAAGCAGATGAGCATCATCTAATTCAAACAGATATTCTTGATAGAACAAAATAGTATTAACAACAACAAAAAAAATTCTCTCCTCCCTTAGAGTTGGTATATCTATCTTTTCCTACCCTTAGATATAAGTGCTCCATCTTCTCAGGCTGCAGACTCTGGGTCTTAGACCAACAATCCTTCAGATCTGAACCCATTGATGAGACTAGGAGTTACACCCTAAACTCCTCTCATTCTCAGGCAAAAGCCCATTTATCACTGAATTTCATCATCACCATTCTTGGTTACTGCTTGCAGATGGCAGAATGTGGCAGTTTTCTTCCTCCATTGTTGTTCAGACACCCAGTCATGTCCAACTGCTTGTGACCTCATTGACTGCAGCATTCCAAGCCTCCTTGTCCATCACCATCTCCCGAAGTTTGCTCAACTTCATGTCCATTGCATCCGGTGATGCCATCCAGTTACCTCACTATCTAATGCCCACTTCTTCTGCCTTCAATCTTTTCCAGCATCAGGGACTTTTCCAAAGAGTCAGTTGTTTGCATCAGATGACCAAAGTGATGGAAACCACCAATTTCATTTGGCTTAATAAATATGGAGGGACTCAAATAAAAGTTTGTGTATGCGCTTAGTTGCTCAGTCATGTCTAACTTTTGTGATCCCATGGACTGTAGCCCACCAGGCTCTTTTGTCTGTGAAGATTCTTCAGGTAAAAATACTGGAGGGGGTAGCCATTTCCTTTTCCAGGGGATATCTCCAACCCAGGGATTGAATCCAGATCTCCCTCATTGCAGGCGGATTCTTTACCATCTGAGCCACTAGGGAAGCCCAATAAAATAAAAGCTTCAGTTAAGTTCAGTCACTCAGCTGTGTCTAACACTTTGTGACCCCATGGACTGCAGCATGCCAGGTTTCCCTTTCCATCACCAACTCCTAGAATTTGCTCAAACTCATGTCCGAGTTGGCGATGCCATCCAATCATCTCATCCTCTGTCGTCCCCTTCTCCTCCTGTCTTAAATCTTTCCCAGCATTAGGGTCTCTTCCAATGAATCAGTTCTTTGCATCAGGTGGCCAAAGTATTGGAGTTTCAGCATCAGTCCTTCCAATGCATATTCAGGACTGATTTCCTTTAGGATGGACTGGTTTGATCTCTTAAAAGCTTAAGGAGGCTTAAATATTAGACTGTATCTGTTAATGACAACCCATTCCCCCCATGTGGAAGGGTCCACAAGACATATATTTTATCAATATTTAGATAAATAATGGTGGGCATGGTGCCCTGCATCCTTGAAGTGTTCTAGTATTGCCCATCTCTATAATTAAGATCTCATAGTGAGGACTGTAGCCACTCAGTTGGAAAATCTAAATGTAGTGGGATTGATTGGATTACATGGTGGCAGAAGCCAAATGGCTTTTTCACTCAAGTAAGATAGACAAAAGAAGGTATAATTATTTTAGTGGAAAGAAAGTCAAAATAACAATCATAATAGTCAAATTTGCAGAGACCCACATACACACAGCTTTGGCTAGTGAGTTTTTAGAGGTGGAAACAGGTATTTTATTGAATTCTTCCTTGATCTGTATAAGCAGAACAAGTCTAGGTCAACTGAACAATAGTCTAATGAATTATAAAATTGTGACTCTCAGTCTTTTCAACATTTCCTTGACTTGAGTCAGTTTACTAAAGACCCTTGAATGAATGGGAGATGAGGTCCCCTCTAGGGAAGACACTATTACAATAAAAAAAAATTGTTAATCTTTCTTCCAGCCTTCCCCCAAAAGATGTACTTATTTTTATTAGGATAGTGTACTAGAGAAAAGAAAATAAGTAGGACTTTCAAGGACTGATGGACACAGTTCTAAAATGATGTTTTTTTCCTGGACACCCAACATATCATTGTGACAGATTGGGAGTCAAGTAATCATAAGAATTTTAGCAAGTGTTCAACTCAATATGTATCCAGAAGTTTTCTGAACCCATACTTTTGTTATTTTCCCATTTTTAAAATACATAATGGTGTGGAAATACTTCACAGATAGCAGAGTCCCCATGTTGGTTGTCTGAACTTCATAGTGATTGACAGCTTATGGTGAACAGTGCTGGTATTTGTGGTCTCTGAGGGAGAAAATTTCATTCTGGGACCCAAAAGATGCAGTCTCAGTCACTCAGAGTTTTGTGTAGCAAGGTTTTATTGGAGTGAAAAGGATAGAAAAACATCCAGAAAAAGGCTCTGAAAGGGGTAGGAGAGAACCCACCCTCACTAGTTAAGAGGGTATTGTATACTTCTCAACTGTGTGCTGAGAATAGATAAAAATAAAAAAATAAAAAAAGAGAATTCCTCAAAGTTGTAAGAGTTCCACCAGACTCTTTCCCAAGGCATACATCCTGAGATAACTTCAGCACAAGAATAGCCAGGAAGAACAGGTTCTGAGCAACATGCCTCTGGGTGAGATATATTGTTGTAAAGAAACAGGTTTCCAGGCAAGATTTGTCAGTTATAATCATTAACATAGAGTCTAAAAAAAGCATACCCATGAGTAAGATATATTGTGTTGTGTAATCGTTAGTTATGGACCTAAAAAAGGCTGGGTCCTCAGCAAGATATATAGTTGCAATATCAGTACAGGGATTAAAAGAAACATGTCCTACATGACTAGGCAAAATAATGGATAAAGGAATGTTTGCCTTCTCCTCCTATAAGGGTCTTGGACTGCCTGTCTAAGTCTTAACTATCTCATGAAGGCTTTTATAGCGGGAAAGGCCAAATGAAAGTCATTAGAGCTACCTCTCCCTAGGAAAAATCCTTGCATTCTAGCATGGATTGCAGAGACCCATGCTACCTTCAAGGAACTGCATGATGCAAGGGTGGTGATTCCCACCAAATCTAAATTCAACTTTTCCATTTAAACTGTATAACAGACGATTGGGTCTGAGAGAAAGATAGTGGATTTAACCAGTTTTAACCAGATGGTAGCTCCCACTGCAGCTGTTGTACCAGGTGTCATTTTGTCTCATAAGTTATTAATCTTTTTGGAAATACTTTTTACTCATAACTCTTCATAAAGCACACCAAAATGTTTTCTCCTTTCAGTTGACAAGGCCAGTGAAAGCCTTCACATTTCCACTTAAGAGGCATATTAACTCTAGTTATATGTCACCATCTAGTTTTACCGGAATCTTGATCACATTTCCTTTCCAAAATATGCCATTGGTTAATCACATTGAAAATATTGTTCTCTGGACCTAGTGAGCACAAAAAACAACTTTGCTAGACTCATTGATAAGACATTTGTGTGTCAAAGAATATGAAATAAATACAATTAAAATCCAGGACCTATTACTTCAGCAAAATTTCTAAGAGTCCAGTAATTTACAAATTGTCCAGAAACCCTTTCTAAGNTGAGTGAACTCCGAGAGATGGTGATGAACAGGGAGGCCTGGCATGCTGCAATTCATGGAGTCACAAAGAGTCGGACATGACTGAGCGACTGAACTGAACTGAACTGAACCTTGCATTTCTGAGACAAAAAATATTATTCATTTGGGTGTACTTCTTAAATGAGTAATTTATCAAATGACCAGAAAATCTGCTAGTTTTGAGTAGGGTCCAAAACAAAAGAAGGCTCTGAGATAGGTCTAGCTTATTGTACAAGCTGTTTTATCACTGGGACATATATTTCAGAAGACCCAGTGATTCTGGAAGCTTCATTTGCAGATATTTTGTTTAGAGCCTTTGGCAGCCCTTATAAGTAAAGCACAATGCAGTCCTTTAGGATGTTGGTGCAAGGTGCTGCTACAATCCACAAATATCGAGTCTACTTTCAATAAATAGAAAGTAGACTTGTCTTGTTATTGAGCCTTGTTGTTGCTCAGTTGTGTTTGATTATTTGGGAGCCCATGGACTGCTGCCTGCCAGGTTTCCCTGTCCTTCACTATTTCTTGGAGCTTGCTCAAACTCATGTCCATTGAATCAGTAATGCCATCTAACCATCCTGTCCTCTGTCATCCCTTTCCCCTCCTACCTTCAAACTTCCCCAGCATCAGGGTCTTCTCTAATGTTAGTTCTTCACATCAGGTGGCCAAAATACTGGAGTTTAAGTTTCAGCATCAGTCCTTCCAATGAACACCCAGAACTGATCTCCTTTAGAATGAACTGGTTTCATCCCCTTGCAGTCCAAGGGACTCCCAAGAGTCTTCTCCAACACCACAGTTTAAAAGCATAAGTTTTTCAGTGCTCAGCCTTCTCTGTGGTCCCACTCTCACACCCATACATGACTTGTGGAAAAACTAGAGCTTTGACTATACAGACTTTGGTGGCAAAGTAATGTCTCTGCTTTTTCATACACCATCTAGATTTGTCATAGCCTTTCTTCCAAAGAGCAAATGTCTTTTAATTTCATAGCTGAAGTCACCATCTGCAGTGATTTTGGAGATCAAGAAAATAAAGTCTGTCATTGTTTCCTTCATTTCCCCATCTATTTGCCATGAAGTATTGAGACCGAATGCCATAATCTTAGTTTTTGAATGTTGAGTTTTAAGCCAACTTTTTCACTCTCCTCTTTCACCTTCATCAAAAGGCTCTTTAGTTCCTCTTCTCTTTCTGCCATAAGGGTGGTGTCATCTGCATATCTGAGGTTATTGATATTTCTCCCAGCAATCTTGATTCCAGCTTGTGCTTCATTCAGCCTGGCATTTCTCATGATATACTCTGCATATAAGTTAAATAAGCAGGGTGACAATATACATTCTTGATGTACTAAATGCGTGATCATGCGGCACCGAGTTACCATAAGACTAGCACTGTTCATCATGGACTGAGTGTTACTCTTCTCATAAAGTTTGGAGTGCACTAAATTACTATATTTAAATAAAAGTGTTACATATGTGATTGGGTAAGGGCATGTCCTGTTGGCACAAATAAATCATATGAAGAAGAGGCACAAATGTGTATGGTACTTACTCCTGCTACATAATTTATCCTGTCTCAAACTGGAATTATGACCTCTTGGAAAATTTCTTTAGGTCGTTGACAAAGAAGGGAAAGACACTTTCCTTGTTTAATGATGATTCTATACAATATGAAGACACAAAATTTGGAGAGCTACATACATACATCCCTTCTCTGGAAATTTTATGAAAGATAGGAGTAAGGAAAAATTCTTTAGTGGGTAGAATTTCAGGCAGTCACTTGATTGTTCACTTTGCTTGGAAAGAGGGATGGCCAGAAGGGCAATTATATGCTGATTCATGCTGCTGTTGTTCAGTTGTTAGTTTGTGTCTTACTCTTTGTGACCCCCATGGACTACAGCACACCAGGCTCCTCTGTCCACTGTCTCCTGGATTTTGGTCAAATTTACATTCATTAAGTTGGTGAGACTATCTAACCATCCCATCTTCTGTTGCCTGTTTCTCATTTTGCCTCAGTCTTTCCTGGCATCAGGGTCTTTTCCAATGACTTGACTCTTTGCATCAGGTGGCCTAAGTATTGAAGGTTCATCTTCAGCAACAGTTCTTCCAATGAATAATCAGGGTTGATTTCCTTTAGGATTGCCTGGTTTAAATCATGCTGATTCATGATTTATGGCCAGTAGTATGACTTAATGGTCAGGGACTTGAACATGACTAGAAATTGGTGACCAATGAATTTTGGCAAGAAGTAGGTGACTACAATTCTCTCAGTGAGCAAAATAACAAGTATATGTGTATGTTGTGTGACCTCAGCAGAGCAGTACTTCAATTAAGTGGATAGGAGAAATATATATGGATACCAGTCAGCCTTTTTCCAGAACCCCTGTCATTACCCAAATGACTCATTAACAAAGTAGCAATAGTAGTAGGAATGGAGGTTATGTAAGGGCTCAACAATACTGATTTCCACTCATCAAAGCTAAGTTTCCAAAATGACAGCAGCAGGTAGCAATACTTCATTCCTGTTATAGGTTTTCTGACATGTTTAGTCAGGTACAGGGTGTCAAGTTGATTACATTGGACTACTTCCATCATTGAATGGCTTGTGCTTTGTCTTTACTGAAATATACACTTCCTCCAAATATAGTTTTGCCATCCCTTTATGCAATGCTTCAAATAAAACAACCATCTATGCATTTATAGTATGCCTTATCCATTGTCATGGTACTCTGCATAGCATTGTTTCTAATCAAGAAACTCACTTCTAATCAAAAGAAGTGCAGCAATAGGTCGATGCACATAGAATTTTCTGGTCATAACATGTTCCCCACCATTCTGAAGCAGTTGATTGATAGAATGGTAGATAGGCCTTTAGAAGATTCAACTACTTAGTCAATTAGGTAGGCATAGGTTGCAGGGCTCTAGTAAGGTTCTCCAGGCAGTTGTACATGCTCTGAATCAGTTTCCAACATATGGTGCTGTTTCTCTTATATCCAGGACCATAGGTCTAGGAATCTGACATGTAAATGATACTAGCACAATATTTGCTTCCTGTCCCTCAAATTTGTGCTCTGCTAACTAGAGATCATAGCTTCAGAAGATGAAATGCTTCCATTAGGAGACAAAACAGTGATTCATTTGAATGGAAGTGATTCATCTGAATGAGAGCCCACGTAGCCACAGTGGGCTTCTCGTACTTCTGAATTAACAAGCAGGAAGGGGATTTGTGTACTGGCTAGGGTGATTTATTCTGATTATTGCCAGAGAAAGCCCTAAACTAAACAATAGGTTAGTAAAAACAGACTTATTTGAACTATAGGATAAGAGAGTTTTCAGTATTGAACCAAGTTAAATTCTGAGGATATAATTGTGCAAGTAGGAATTCATAGAAAAGAAGCTGGAGGGAGTAGCAGAAGAAAAATTACTAGGAAAACTCATGGGATATAAGGGGATTTTGGTTAGTTTAATTCTTGATCAAGTCATGTTAGGTTTCCCAGACATCACCTGGTGGATGGTGCAGTAGGAGAAACCTATTAGATACAGAAAGTAATCATACATGGAGGATTAGAGACCCTTGCTAAATTGACTTAGCAGAGTTCTAGCTAAGGATGTTTCAAGGGAGTGCGCAGATAGTTCTTGAACAATTTTCAGGAGGCTGCTTCATTTTTTATGTTCATAATCTGTGGCTCAGATGGTAAAGAGTCTGCTTGCAGTGCAGGAGACCCGGGTTTGATCCCTGGATTGGGACGATCCCCTGGAGAAGGAAATGGCAACCCACTCCAGTACTCTTGCCTGGGAAATTCTATGGACTGAGGAGCCTGGTAGGCTACAGTCCATAGGATTGCAAAGAGTCGGACATGACTGAGCGACTTTACTTTACTTTTTATCAGAGGGATATTAGAAAACTACTACATGACAGAAGTAAGAAAAGTATGTTTGGAATGCAGACTATACATTTACTATATCATTCCCTGTGATTAAGGTCAATGTAAGATATAACTCTATCCAGGCAGAACTAGTAATGAACCACGGTATTCAGAAATCAAGCTTTGTATCACATTACAAGGTAAATAACTATGACTGAGATGCTTTCTAAGGTAAAAGGAATATAGAATCTGTAGTAGAAGGTTGTTATAAGTGACAGTGATCTGAAAGGTTACTAGTTTTAACTGGGGACTAGAACAAGAGAAAGCTCTGCAGAAGACTCAGTATGGGATGCAACATATTCTGTCATGCAGGCCATTTATTTCAGCAGGCCCAGTGGTTCTAGGACTTCCCTAGTGGCTCAGACGGTAAAGCATCTGTTTACAATGTGGGAGACTTGGGTTCCAACCCTGNAAAGGTTACTAGTTTTAACTGGGGACTAGAACAAGAGAAAGCTCTGCAGAAGACTCAGTATGGGATGCAACATATTCTGTCATGCAGGCCATTTATTTCAGCAGGCCCAGTGGTTCTAGGACTTCCCTAGTGGCTCAGACGGTAAAGCATCTGTTTACAATGTGGGAGACTTGGGTTCCAACCCTGGGTCAGGAAGATCCTCTGGAGAAGGAAATGGCAACCCACTCTAGTATTCTTGCCTGGAAAATCCCATGGATGGAGAAGCCTGGTAGTCTACAGTCCATGGGGTCACAAAGAGTTGGACACAACTGAGCCACTTCACAATGGTTCTAGAAGTTTCACTGACATTTTATTTTTTAGAGCTTTTTTTAACTCCACATATGTTTTAGGTTTTGGAAAAGACACTGATCTCATCTACAAATATTTAATTAAGAGAAATAACTTTTTCTTCTTTATATTCTTTTCCATTATGGTTTATTGTTGTTGCTGTTGTTTAGCCACTAAGTCATGTCCAGCTCTTTGTGACCCCATGAAGTACAGCACACCAGGCTTCCCTGTCCTTCATCATTTCTCTGAGTTTGCTCAAATTCATGTCCATTGAGTTGGTGAAATGCCACCCAATCATCCTATCTTCTGTCATCCCCTTCTCCTCTTGCCATCAATCTTTCCTAGCATCAGTGTTTTTTCCAATGAGTTGGCTCTTTGAATCAGGTGACCAAATTATTGAAGCTTCAACTTCAGCATTAGTTCTTCCAACGAATATCCAGGGTTGATTTCCTTTAGGATTGACTGGTCTGATCTCCTTTATGTCCAAGGGACTGCCAAGAGTCTTCTCCAATACCACAATTCAAAAGTATCAGTTCTTTGGTGCTCAGCCTTCTTTATGATCTAACTTTCACATTTGTATATGACTACTGGAAAAACCATAGCTTTGACTATAGTTACTTTTGTTAGTAAAGTGATGCATTTTAATGTTCTGCCTAGGTTAATTATAAGACATCTATATATAATGACCTGTTATACAATGTCCTTGTTTATCCATTCAATTTAAAAATGTTTACATCTGTTAATCTCAAAGACCTAATCCACCCTGTTCCTACACCACCCTGTTTTCCCTATGGCAACCACATGTATCNGTTCTTCCAGCCACATGTGATTTTTTACAGCCTCCCAACCGTGAAAGGCACGAGATGCTTTAAACTTTCTAAATACAGATTCAAAATACAAATAAATTTACAAATTATTAGTATAGTGGGTTGGTTATAATTTATATCTTATTTATACCATTGAGTTCATTTCTGTTTCAAAAATAAGGATATTTGTGTCATATTTTAGATTCCACATTTAAGTGACTTCATATGGTATTTGTCTTTTCCTTTGTGACTGACTTCACTTAACATGACAGTCTCTAGGTTACTGCAAATGGCATTATTTAATTCTTTTTTATGGCTGAGTAGTATTCCATCATGTGTTTGTATATATTTATATGCCACATGTTATCTATCCATTCATTTGTTGATGAACATTTACACTACTTCCATGTCTTGGCTATTCTAATAATCCTGCTATGAACATAGGTGTGCATGCATCTTTTTTTTCATATTTTTTTTTCTTTTTACTTTATTTTACTTTACAATACTGTATTGGTTTTGGCATACATTGACATGATGCCCAGTATCGGGACTTCTGGATCATATGGCAGCTCTATTTTTAGTTTTTAAAGGAATCTCTATACTGTTCTTCCATAGTGGCTACACCAATTTACAATTCAGTTCAGTTCAGTTCAGTCGCTCAGTCGTGTCCAACTCTTTGTGACCCCATGAATCGCAGCACGCCAGGCCTCCTTGTCCATCATCAACTTCTGGAATTCACTCAGACTCACGTCCATCGAGTCAGTGATGCCATCCAGCCTACACAGTTACAATTCCCAACAATTCTGTAGGAGGGTTCTCTTTCTTCCAACTCTCTCCAGCATTTATTGTTTATAGATTTTTAATGATGGCCATTCTGATTGGCATGTAGTGATACATCATTTTAATTTTGATTTTCATTTCTCTAATAATTAGACATGTTGAACAGAGAGAAACAATCCTTACACTGTTACTGGGCCTACCAGGAATTGAATGTGTGACCATGAACAATCAAATTACCATGCAACTGGAGTTCCCCATCATGAACTGAGTGTTATATGAGTGACCAAGTCATTAAGTTGGGAGCACACTAAAATCATACATCACGTAAAAAATGTGGTACACATGATCAGGTCAGGGTATGTATTGAGAACACAAGTAATTCCATGAAATGGACTAAGTGCTTCAAGTTTTTAATCTGGCTACACATCATTTTATCTCTCCCAATTTATACCTGTCTCATAATGGAGGGTAACTCTGATAAGTTGACAGAGAGTGAAAAGGCATGCAACAGGTCTACAGATAGTCCTGTACCACATGTAGACAGCACTCAAAAGTGGAGAGCTGTAGCACATAGTCCCATTTCTAGGACATCATGAAGAACAGCAGTAAAAGGAAGTCTTCCTTGGGGAGAAATATAGGCAGGACACCCGATCATTCTTTTTCCTGGGATATAAAAATGCCCATATATTTAATTATATATGGATTCATCGGCTATGGCCAATGGTATGTCTTGATAGGATCTTGAAAGAACCATGGTTGTAAAATTGGTGACAATAAAATTAGAGGAAGAGGTTTGTGGATAGATTACTCTTAGTTGACAAAAATAAAGATATTTGTGTCCATGTGAATTGTTACTAAAGAGTGATCTCTGGAGAGAAGGATTTCAATAATCATTTGGAAAATGGTGAAATTGAGCAGGGCACTGTGGGGCCTTGCTGGGGGTAGAACTCCTGTGTCTCCTGTCTCTTGTATCTAGAAATGTTTTAACCTCCTAGGCCTTCCCTAAGTTCCAAAGAGCAAATTTAATCAGAGAATGAGAAAATGGAGAAAGAAAGGAAAACAGTAAAGCAAGGCAAAATAATAACATTTTAGCCATAAAACAAAATCAAAGGTCTTTAGTTCTTCCTCAAGGTTTACAGATAATGTCCTGAACCATATTCTTGAGTTTTTTCATATAGTAAAACCTTCACCATGTGGATGAAGTTAATTGCATGCTGACCAAAGCAGGTAGACTCAAGATTGGTTGGAATCAGAAGGTTGATGATGCTGACTCTTGAAATATCACCCAGTTACCTCACCACCAACCAATCAGAAGAATGTTCATAGCTGATCACAAATCTGCAGTCTTCTCCTTCATTTTAATTTTTTAACAGTTCCCTGAAAGCCATGGGGAAGTTCAGGTATTTTGAGCATGAGCTGACCATTTTTCTTTCTCAGTCTCATATTGGGTACCTTGCAATAAATTCTGTACTTTTTCTTTACTACAATCCAATGTCAGTAGATTGTGTGTGTGTGTGTGTGTGTGTTGGCATATGAATGAATGACCCAAGTTTAATTCTGTAACAATACTGACAAAGGTTTTTTCTCACTTCGTTACCTCTCAGAAGAAATTGTGTGTGCATGCTCAGTTGTGTCCAAGTCTATGACCCCATGGACTGTAGCCTTCCAGGTTCCTATGTCCATGGGTATTCTCCAGGCAAGAGTATTGGAGTGAGTTGCCATTTCCTCTTCCAGAGGGTCTTCCCAGCCCAGGAATTGGACCCATGTCTCCTGAGGTTCTCGCATTGGCAGACAGACACTTTAATCCCTGAGCCACATGGGAAGTAAGAAGAAGGGTAACGACTATTTAAGAACAAGATATCACTGGGAGAATTTAATATAGTGATAAGAAGTGAAACGAAGACAGGCTTTACATATGTCTTGGTCTACACAATGACCATTCTGCCCCTACCCCATTCAAGCACAGCACACAAGGATGTGTCTACTGAACCTCCAGTTTCTCTGTTAAGAAAAGAGAACCCCAAGGCACATCAAACCTCCCCAGCATTGTGAGTCACCTTATGGGATCCTCTACTCTGATTTTGCAACATAGAGATTGCAGGGAAATCAATGGGGCTCAACTATTGGAAATGTGACTGTGAAGGAAAAGAGGGTAAGGGATTGAAACAGCGAGCACACAGTTGTTGCCAGACTGAATTCACACCTTCCATGTCCAAGTAGTAATCCCAATCTGTGGCTTTGCTCATCTGCAGAAGCAAATCAGGGGAATACTCTGACCGGGAACTTAGCAGGGTGCAGATCTGCCTGATTCAGATCAAATGAGTTTTACCAGCCCTAGAACTTCACTTGCATATGTCCAGGAAAGGAGCTAAAGCACAGCCCAACGGCTGTTCGAGATTATTTTCTAGCCTCATCTAACAAAAAGGGCTAGTGACAACTCCTGGGAGAAATATGGCTCCATGGTGGTCAGGTCAAGAGGTGGGTGGGCAGGGTTTACTGTCCCCAGAGCAAAGCCAGTAATGAGTATGAAACTTGAAATAGGTAGTGAGATAAATTCATAGCCAAGGCTGAGGGTAAGTGCCAGTTTCTCCTAACTAGATAACTTAATTGGGAAAATGAGAGTAGCATAAGGTAGCCTCTCCTCCTTCTGCCCAAGCAAGGAAGCTGTGACATAGCCTGTGGAGAGTGTCTTTGCCCCATATGACCAACAGGGCTGGTAACAAGTCTTGAAAGCTGTGCAACCTTGTCGGACTCAAGCAAAGAGGAGAGCAGGTGGGGCCTATAGTTTACAGAGAAAAATCACTGTTCTGTTTGATCAGCAAACTTGGAGAGGAAGATTACTTTAGTTAAGATAACATAGAGCCTGGATTTGGAGCTGCTTCTCCCCCTAGCCAGGCAGTGACTAATTCATAGACCTGCTCATTTTAGAATACAGCCTTCAGCCTCTCTGATGAGAGAATTTAAACAGAACAAGGGAAGCTGCCTAGTATATTCAACATCCTTCCACATGGTGCTATTTGAACAGAGCATACTCCGTGGACTTCCCCACTTTGCAGAGTAAAACCATCAGCCTCACCTCACTGAGACATTCAGTGCACACTCGGATCTGATTTGAGTACCCAAATAATGATCAGGGCCTGGGTTTTGTCCTGCTGTCCTGCCAGAGCAGGGAAGCTAATTTGTAACTAGTTTCACTACTGAATATAGTATCAAGTCCCGGCCAGTAAGCCTTACCAAAGAATCCAGCACATGAAGATCTATCCTACAGCCTTACTTGGGTACAGAACCAAGCTGGCCAGTCATATCCAACTGTTCTCATTCAGTGACACATCCCCATCCCCGTCCTCAGAGCTTTGCTTCATCCCCAAATATGACATAATTGCAAGCCTCACCTGCCCATGACATTACCAATAGACACATATAAAAACCCAGACTGAGCTGACTGGGGAAGTAATGTACCTTTCAAAGCAAATCTGTAAGGCCTAGAAGAGGACCCTGATTACTCAAATGCACAGACACAGTGTAAGAAATCAAGAATCATGAAGAATCAGATAAACATGACATATCAAGGGAAACTAGTAAAGCTCTAATAACTGAACATAAAGAAATGGAAAACATTAACTGTTAAACAAATAATTCAGAATAATCTTCTTAAGGAAACTTAGTGAACTATAAGAAAACACAGAAAACTAAATGAAATCAGGAAAAGAAATAATGAACAAAATGAGAACTCCAACAAAGAAACAGCAACTATCAAAAGAAAACAATACAAACCCTAAAATTAAAAATATGAACCAGAGGGATGGTACAGGGAGGGAGGTGGGAGAGGGGTTCAGGNACTTAGTGAACTATAAGAAAACACAGAAAACTAAATGAAATCAGGAAAAGAAATAATGAACAAAATGAGAACTCCAACAAAGAAACAGCAACTATCAAAAGAAAACAATACAAACCCTAAAATTAAAAATATGAACCAGAGGGATGGTACAGGGAGGGAGGTGGGAGAGGGGTTCAGGATGGGGAACACGAGTACACCCGTGGCGAATTCATGTTGATGTATGGCAAAACCAATACAATATTGTAAAGTAATTAGCCTCTGATTAAAATAAATTTAAATTAAAAATAATAATAACTGAAGAATTCAATAAAGTAAAATAAAGTAAAAAAAATAAAAATAATAATAAAAAAAGAGTTTCAAAAGCAGACTCATGAAGAAGAATCAGCAACCTGGAGGGTAGGACACTGGAAATTATCCAGTCAGAAAAGCAAAAACAAAAAAGAATAAAAATGAAAGACAAAAGCCTACAGAAATTATGGGTCATGATGAAAAGAAATGGTATTTGCATTTTAGGACTTATAGAAAAAGAAGAGAAAGGGACAGCAAAAGTATATTTAATGCAGCAGTGGCTGAAAATTTCCCCAAACTGAAGATATAAATGAATATCCAGACTCATGAGGCTCAAAGGATNATTATGGGTCATGATGAAAAGAAATGGTATTTGCATTTTAGGACTTATAGAAAAAGAAGAGAAAGGGACAGCAAAAGTATATTTAATGCAGCAGTGGCTGAAAATTTCCCCAAACTGAAGATATAAATGAATATCCAGACTCATGAGGCTCAAAGGATCTCAAACAAGGCTACACTGAGATACATTATAATTAAACTATCAAATGTAAAGGACAAAAAAAAAATAGCAACAAGAGAAAAGGGAGAAGCTCTTTCCCTTACTGGCAGGGAGATTAGTTGGGACAGAAGGAGAGCTTTAGGAGGCTAGAGAACATAGCAACCAGTCTTGTGCAGGCAGGCAGGACAGAGTAAGAACTACACAAATGGTCCATGCCACAGCCCTGCAGGTCCCAGCTTGAGACAGGGGTCCACCCGTACACATGGGGGTTGGGGGCTGGAATGTGGAGACTGGAGAGCAGGACCAGGAAGGGGACTACAGTTGGCTGTGAGGAGACAGCCTGAGGGGATGGGAGTAAGGAGTTCTGCAATCAGGAGTGCTTATAGAGGAAGCTAAGACCGCCATAAAAGCCAAGTGGTATTGTTGGGTGACACACAGAGGGCAGGGCTGCCATTGTGACTTCTCCACATGGACCAGCCTCTGCCACCACAGGCACATGGAGGGCAGTTGGGACTGGACTCAGCTCGCACACCCTCAGCATTATCACCACTGTCCAGCCCCCACACCACCTGAGCACTTGCCCTTATCACTGCCTCTCCCCTTTCTTGCCTAACAGGCTTGTGTGTTCCAGGAATGTCTGGAGCAGACTATGGTGGGAGGAACACACATAGAAGTGGGGCTGAAAACACATTTGAGCCCCCGAGGCCATGTGACTAAGGAAAAAGAGCTAAAATACCTCCTCATAGTTGCGCAAACTTCAGAGTTAGCCCTCTGCTGATGGCTTCCTTAATTCAGTGTCTTCTAAACATCCAAAAGAACAACAAGTGCTCCTAGAGCTGAGACAGCTCTGGGTTTAGCATCAGTGAACTTTGTGGTGAGGCCTGGGCCAGAGAAAGAGCTGCCTCCATAGTTCTACAGCACATCCAGGTGTACAACTATTGCAGTATTGGAACACAGCCTCAGTGGGTCTGTGCTGGTGGCCTGATGAAAACAATGCCAGAAAGTCATGGGGTAAACTACCTGCATACTCACAGTTAAGGTGGAGCCAAGACAGAAGTGCCAACAGCCATATACTTTGTGAGGTTGCAGAACTGGCAAAAAGGGACATAACAGAGCACATTCACAGATGAATAGCCCCTAAGGAGATATACTTCATGGCTTCTCTCCCAGTAGGAGTGCTTCAATCCTGCCTTCCTTGCACTGCAGATCAGAAACAGGGCTAAAAAACAGAACTGGGGACTTCTACTCCATCACCGAGGGAGCTGATCCTACCCTTGACAAGGCAGTGACAACCACAGAGCAAAGTGGAGGCTCCACTCAAAACCCTAGGCACGTTCTGCTCACCACGACACCAGTCAAAACTCCTAATGAGGCGATAACACCACAAGCCTCTAGACCAAATCTACCCAGCAGGGAGCAGAAACCAAAAGCAAGAGGATCTACAATCCTGCAGTCAGCAGATAGGAGACCACAGAAAGTAAGACAAAATGAGATAGCAGAGAGATATGTTGCAGATGAAGGAGCAAGATTAAAAACCTACAAGTGCAACTAAATGAAGAGAAGATAGACAGTCTACCTGAAAAGGAATTCAAAGTAGTAGTAATAACGATGAGCCAAGATCTCAGAAAAAGAACAAACGTACAAATAGAGAAGATGAAAGAAATGCATAACAAAGAATTAGATGAACTTAGGAACAAACTGTGATGAACACTACAATAACTAAATGTAAAATACACTAGAAGAGATCAATAGCAGAATAACTCAGGCAGAAAAACTGATAAATGACCTGAAGGCCAGGGTGGTGGTGTCTGCTTCTGTGTAATGGAATAAAGAAAAAAAAAAAAGAAAAGAAATGAGGACAATTTAAGAGTCTACTGGGACAGCATTAAATTCATCAACATTCAAATTATAGAGGTCCCAGAAGAAGAAAAATAGAGAAAGGGCCTGAGAAAATATTTGAAGAGATTATAGTTGATCACTTCCATAACATGGGAAAGGAAATAGTCACCCAAGTTCAGGAAGCCCAAGAGTCTATTTCAGGATAAACCCAAGGAGGAACATGTCAGTGCATGTATTAATCAAACTAACAAAACTTAAACATAAGGGAAAAAATTAAAACCAACAAGGGAAAAGCAATAAATAACATACAAACGAGTCCCCATAAGTTTATCAGCTGATCGTTCAGCAGAACCTCTGCAGGTCAGAAGGGAATGGCATAATATATTTAAAGTGATGAAAGGGGAAAATGTAAAAGCAAGAATAATCTACCCAGAAAGAGTCTCGTTCAGATCTAAAAGAGAAAACAGAATTGTACAAAGCAAAAGGTAAAAGAATTCAGCATTGCAAAACCAACATTACAACAAATGCTAAAGGAAATGCTCTAGGCAGGGGAAATGAGAAACACAAGCAAACAACAAACTACAGCACATAGAAACACAGAAAAGAAACAGCCACCCAAACATAACATTAATGATGGTCATCAAACCACAAGAGAAGAAAGTAAAAGAGAAGTAAGAAAAAAGACCTACAAATTTAAAACCAAACCATCAGGAAAATGGCAGTAGGAAGATACATGTCAATAACTATCTTAAATATAAGTAGATTCAGTGCTCCAAGTAAAAGATATAGGCTGGCTGAATGGATAGAAAAATAAGATTGTATATATGCTCCTAAAAAGAGACCTACTTCTGACCTAAGGACACATGACAACTGAAAGTGAGGGGATGAAAAAAGATATTCCATGCAAATGGAAATCAAAGTAACTCTGGAGCAGCAATATTCATATTTGACAGAATAGGCTTTAAAATAAAGACTGTTATAATAGACAAGGAATGGCATTATATAATGATCAAGGTATCAATCCAAGAAGTTATAACAATTTAAAATATATATAGGAACACCTCAATATACAAGGTAAACACTGCCAGCCATAAAAGGGGAAATCCACCCTAACACAACAATATTGGGGAGTTTGAACACAATGAACAGATCATCCAAATAGAAAATTAATAAGGAAACACAAACCTTAAATGACATATTAGACCAGATAGCCTTAATTGATATTTATAGGACATTCCATCTTAAAGCAGCAGAATACACTTTCTTAACTGCACAAGGAACATTCTTGAGGATAGATCATACTCTGGGTCACAAATTTAAGAAAACTGGAATCATACTGACCATCTTTTTTGACCACAGTGCTATAAGATTAGAAATCATTTACAAGAGAAAAACTGTAAAAAACACAAACATATGGAGATTAAACAATATGTTATTAAATAAACAAATAATATTTCTTCTTACTGAAAAAATAAAAGGGGAAATTTAAAAATGACTTGAGACAAATGACAAGAAAAACACAATGATCCAAAGCCTATGGGATGAAGCAAAAACAGTTCTAAGAGGGAAGTTTTTAACAGTAAATTCTTACCTTACGAAACAAAAAAGTCAAATAAACATTGTAAACTTATACCTAAAGCAACTAGAAAAAGAACAAACAAAACCCAAAGTTAGTAGAAGGAAAGATATAATAAAGATCAGAGTGGATATAAATGAAATAGAGATGAAGAAAACAATACCAAAGACCAATGAAATTAAAAGCTTGTTCCCTGCAAAGATAAACAAATTGATAAACTTTAGCCAGACTCAACATGGAAAAATAAAGGAGAAGACTCAAATCATTAAAATTAGAAATGAAAAAACAGAAGTTATAACACATGCCACAGAAATCGAAAGGATCATAAGAGACTACTACATGACACTACACACCAATAAAATGGACAACCCTGGAAGATATGGACAAATTCTTAGAAAAGTACAACCTTCCAAGACTGAACCAGGAGATAACAGAAAATATGAATAGACTAATTGTAAGTACTGAAATGGAAACTGTGATTCAAAAACTCCCAAAAGACAAAAGTCCAGGACCATATGACTTCACAGATGAATTCTACCAAATATTTATTGAGAGGTTAAAACCTACATTTTTGAAACTCCCAAAAACATGCAGAGGAAAGGACACTCCCAAGCTCATTTTTCAAGGGTAACATCACCCTGACACCCAAACAAGACAAAGATAACACAAAAATGATTACAGGCCAACATCACTGATGAACACAGACCTCAGTGTTCTCAACAAAATACTAGCAAACGGAATCTGCCAACACACTAAACAGCTCATGTGCCATAATAAAGTGGAATTTACCCTAGGGATGGAAGGATTTTTCAATATCTGCAAGTCAATCCATGTGGTTGAGGTTATTCTCATCAACAAATCGAGAATAAAAACCATATGATTTCCTCAATAGATACAGAAAAGTTTTTGAAAAAAATTCAGCCCCTATTTATGACAAAAAATCTCCAGAAAGTGAACATAAATCTACCTCAAAACAATAAAGACTATATATGACAAACTCACAGGAAACATCATTTTCAAAAGTGAAAAACTGAAAGGATTTCCTCTGAGATTAGGAACAATAAAAACAAAGATATCCACTCTTGCCACTTTTATTCAATATAGTTTTGGAAGTCTTAGCTGCAGCAATCGTAGAAGAAAAAGAAATAACACAAATCTCAATTGAAAAAGAAAAAGTAAAACTATCCTTGCAGAGGACATGATACTGTACATTAAAAAAGATCCTAAAGAGGCTATCAAAAAATTATAAGAGCTCAGCAATGAATTGGTAAAGTTGTTGGATATAAAATCAATACACAGAAATATATAGCATTCCTATACAATAACAATGATAGATCAGAAAGAGGAATTAAGGAAACAATCCCTGAAGAGACCTTCAAGATAGCAGGGGAGTCATGGTGATCACCTTCCACCACAAAAATACAACAAAATATATCTACATGTGGAACAATACCTACTGAATGCTGGTAGAAGACCTCAGACTTCCAAAAGGGCAAGCTAATCTCCAATATAAATAAGAAGAAAAAAAATTAGACAAAGGAATTGGGACAGGACCTGTACCTCTGGAATGAACTGTGAGTGAGAAAAAGTTTGTGAACACTAGAACACCCCAATCAATGGTAGAAACAGGAAGGACCATCTAGAGACCAGCAGCTCCCAGACTATGACACTTGTCTGCATGCCCATTGGCATGGGTGTGCGATGGGTGCTGAGGCTCAAGCTTTGGAGAAAACTAGGGTTGACTGATATAAAGACGGTCTGAGCTGAATCACTCCAGGAAGAACTCTGGGCTTGTCAGAGAGACAAGAGATCCTTGTTTCAGCATGGTGAGGGGAGGCACAGGCCAAGAAAGTAGCTTCTAACACCATGTGCTCACAGCTGGCAAGGCACTGCCTATGTGAGCTCCAGAGGTGGTGCAAGTCTCAGCTGCTATCTCCAGCCACAGAGGTGGGTGATATAGCTGCTACCACTGCCACCAAGCTGAGCAAGTGCAGGTCATTGTCCATGGCTTCCAGGGAATCTGTGCAGCCTGGCACTATAATCAAGGGCCAACTCTTATGGGAAAATGCATAGTTGCCTCAGGCTGTAGCAACCTCCTTTCCAGCCTCTGTTGCTGCAGGAACTCCTTACACATTCCAATTGTGTGAGGAACGCCTCAGACATCCCTACCTCTCCCCAGGCTGAGTGAGCAAGCTTAGCCTGTGCTTTCACCACCTCCTGTCTGGGTAGGGAACAGGTGCAGAAGGGCAACATACAAAGGGAAGTGAGAGCCCAAAACCAAAGCTATGTGACCAAGGGTTATGTGACCGAAGAGGAAGGGAATTCTCACATGCAGCTAAAAGAGCAAAAGATTAAATCCCCACAGTTGGCTTGGTAAACCTTGCATCTGTGGAATATCTGAACAGACAACAAGTGTTCCCACATTTGAGGCTGTGAACTTTGGGGGCAATTGTGGACTTTGGATACAAGTACAAGCTAGAGTAAGTCCAGGTCAGAATTTGAGCTGGCCCCACAGTGTCAACAGCAAGTCCAGAGACCTTCCGAGAAATACTGGAGGACTTCCTAGATAGGCAGATTGGCTGGAGCTCACTGTGGGGGCAAAGAGAGTGAAAGATGAGGCCACAGGAAAATTTTCTTCCTACTACAACTCTCTCCCTCTCTATCAAAAATATACAGATTCTTTTTTGTTTTGTTCTATTGTTCACTTTTTGTTATTCATTTAATTTTTATTCAGTTTTTTATTCTTTTACTTTAAATATGTTTAAAAAATGTTTTCATTTTATTTTTTTCCTATTTCTATTGTACTTTTAAGTTTACTGCATTTTCCTTCTTTTTCTTTATGTCCTTTGTTTTGCTTTATCTTTTAAAATTATATTTTACATTTTTTTCTTTACTTCTTTGCTGTTTCGTATTTTTCCTTTTGTTTTATCTGTCCTTTGTTTTTACATTTTCTATGATCATATTTGTATGCTTGTTTTATGATTTGTCTTTTACAGTTTACTTTCTGTGTTTGATTTTTTTGGTTTCATTGTTTGTTAGTTTAGTTTGTAGTTTTTTTTTTTGCAGTGTTTGTTTTTATTTAGGGATTATTAGTTTGTTCTCTTCTTTACTGTTTTCTCTCTCTTTTTCTTTTTCTTTCTCTTCATGAATGTGAGTGTGTGAGTTTCATTTTGTGTTTTTGTTTGTTTAGTTTTAAGACAATTTTTATCATTTGTCTTAGGGTTATTTCTGCCCATGTTTGTTTGGATTCAACAAATGTCCAGTAAGCTTTGGTACTAGAGAACAGGGACAAGTCCCCACCAACAGGCTAGCCAAAGCACTGATCCAATTCCATCCACTGGGAGCAGACTCTGTTTGTAAGAGAAACTATGACTCTGCAGTCCATGAAAATCAGAACACAAACACAGTAAGTTAGACGAAATGGGAAAACAGAGAAACGCACAGCAATAAAGGAGCAAGGTAAAAACCCACACAAACAAACAAATGAAGAAAAAGTAGGCAGTCTACATGAAAAATTATTCAGAGTAATGATAGGAAAGTTGATCCAAAATCTCTGAAATACAATGGAGGCATAGATAAATAGAATAGAGGCATGGATCAAGAAAATACAATAAATGTTTAACAAGGATGTAGAAGATGGAAAGAACAGGCGATCAATGACAAACAACACAATAACTGAAATTAAAAATACACTAGAGGGAAACAAAGTAGAATAAATGAATAAATATGCACCCAATATAAAATCACCTCAATACACAAGGCAAATGCTACCAGCAATAAAAAGGAAAACTGTCAGTAACACAATAATAGTGGGGGACTTTAACACCCCATTCATATGAATGGACAGATCATCAAGACAGAAAAATAATAAGGAACTGAAAGTCTTACATGGCACTTAGACCAGATGGACCTTATTGATATGTGGAGGGCTTTTCCAATCAAAAGCCGCAGAATACACTCTATTTTCCTAAGGTGCACATGGATGAATCTCTGAGATAGATCACAGCTTAGGTCACAAATCAAGTCTTGGTAAATTTAAGAAAATTGAAATGGTATTAAACATCATTTCTAATCACAACATTATGAGATTAGATATTAATCACAGGGGAAAAACTGTAAAAAATACAAAAATATGGAGGCTAAATGACATGCTTCTAAATAACCAAGAGTTCACTGAATAACTCAAAGGAGAAATTAAAACAAGACTAAAAATAAATGACAACAGAAACAGGACAACATAAAACATATGGGGTCATCAAAGCAGTATGAAGAGGAAAGTTTATAGTAGTAAAAGCCTACCTCTAGAAAAGAAAAAAAAATCAAATAAACAATTAGGTGTTTAAGTGTAATATTACACCTAAAGCAACTAGAAAAAAGAAAACAAAGTTACAAAGAAAGTGATAAAAATGAGGACAGAAACAAATTAAAAAGAAATGAAATCAATAGCAAAATCAATAAAACTAAAAGGTGGATCTTTGTGAAAATAAACAGAATGGACAAATCATTAGCCAGACTCAGCAAGGAAACAACAGAGAAGCTAAAATCAACAAAATTAGAAATGAAAAAAGAGAAATTGAAACAACAGTACAAAGGATCATAAATGTGGCAAACAGTTGCTTACTGCAAGGAACTATATGCCAATAAAATGGATAACCTTGGAAGAAGTGGGAAACTTCTTGGAAAGCTACAACCTTCCAATAATTAACTAGAAAGAAATAGAGCATACGAACAGAAAATCAAATACTGAAATTGAAACAAACTTTTGCAAAAATCTCCCCAAAATAAAGGCCAGTGATACATGGCTTCACAAGCAAATTCTATCAAACATTTAGATCTAAAACCCATGCTTCTCAAACTTTTTCTGAAAAGTTCCAGAGGAAGGGGTCACTCCCAAACAGATTCTACCAGGCCACCATCACCCTGACACCAAAACCAGACAAAGATATCACACACAAAAAAGAAATTACAGGCTAAAATCACTGATGAATATAGATGAAATTCCCTCCAAAATGCTACTAAACAGAATCCAGGACACATTAAAATGGTCATGCACTGTGAACAAGTGGGGCTTATTTCAGGGATGAAGGTTCATAAATATATGCAAATAAATCATTGTGATATACCACATTAGCAAAATGAAAGATAAAAATCACATGAATAGCTCAACAGATGGAGAAAAAGGTTTCAAAAAATCTCAAGGCCCATTTAAAATAAAATGCTATCAAAAAATGGGTGTAGAAGGACCCTAACTCAGTATCATAAAAGACATACACAATAAACCTACAGCAAACATTATTCTCAATGATGAAAAACTGAAAGAATTTTTTCTAAGGTCAGAAACAAGACAAGGGTAAACACTCTTGCTACTATTATTCAATATATTTGTGGAAGTCCTCAGCACAGCAAAACAGAAGAAAAAGATGAATACAGATTGAAAAAGAAGAAATAAAACTCTCACTTTTTGCAGATGACATTATATGATACATTGTTGTCTGTTTCAGTCTCTTAGTCAAGTCTGACTATTAATGACTGCATGGACTGAAGAACAGCAGGCATCCCTATTCTTAACTATCTCCTGGAGCGTACTCAAACTCATGTCCATTAAGCTGATGATGCCATTCAACCATTTCATTCTCTGTCAACCTCTTCTCCTGCCCTCAATCTTTCCCAGCATTAAAGTCTTCTCCAAGTTGACTCTTTGCATCAGGTGGTCAAAGTACTGGAGCTTTAGCCTCACCATCAGTCCTTCCAATGAATATCCAGGGTTGATTTCCTTTGGGATTGACTGATTTGATCTCCTTGCTGTCCAAAGGACTCTGAAGAGTCTTCTCCAGTGCCACAGTTCAAAAGCATCAACTCTTCAGTGCTCAGCCTTATTTATGGTCCAACTTTCACATCCATACGTGACTACTGGGAAAACCACAGCTTTGACTGTATGAAGCTTTGTTGGCAAAGAGGTGTCTTCTTTTTAATACACTGTCTAGGTTGGCCATAGCTTTTCTTCCAAGGAGCAAGTGTCCTATTTTCTTGGCTGCAGTCACCATTCACAGTAATTTTTCAGGCCAAGAAGATAAAATCTGTTACTATTTTCACTTCTTCCCCATTTATTTGTCATGAAGTGATGGGACCAGATGCCATGATTTCATTTTTGGGATGCTGAGTTTTGAACCACTTTTTTCACTCTCCTCTTTCATGTTCATCAAGAGGCTCTTCAGTTCTTCTTCACTTTTTGGTATTTGGTTGGTGTCATCTGAATATGTGATGTTATTGATATTTCTCCTGGCAAACTTGACTCTACCCTGTGCTTCATGCAGCCCAGCATTTCACATGATGTACTCTGCATATAATTAAATAAGCAGGATGACAACATACAGCCTTCATGTACTCCTTTTTCAATTTTCAAACAGTCTGTTGTTCCGTGTCCAGTTCTAAATGAGGCTACTTGACCTGCATACAGACTCCTCAGGAGGCAGATAATGTGGTCTGGTATTCCCATCTCTTTAATAATTTTTCATAGTTTGCTATGATTTACACAAAAGCTTTAGAATAGTCAATAAAGCAGAAGTAATTTTTTTCCCCTGGAATTCCCATGCTTTTTATATGATCCATCCAATGTTGTTAATTTAATTTCTGGTTACTCTGTCTTTTCTAAATCTATCTTGTACTTAGATATGTGAATTTCTTGGTTCACATACTGTTGAAGCCTAGCTTGAAGGATTTTGAGCATTATCTTGTGAAATGAGCACAACTTACGGTGGTCTCAATATTTTTTGGCATTGCCTTTCTTTAGAGTTGGAATGAAAACTGACCTTTACCAGTCCTGTCGCCACTGCTGAGTTTTCCAAATTTTCTGATATATTGCGTGCCATACATCTTTTAGGATTTGAAATAGCTTGGCTTGAATTCCATCACTTCACTAGCTTTGTTCATACTAATGCTTCCTTAAGGCTCATTTGACTTCACACTCCAGGATGTTTGGCTCTAGATGAGTGATCATACCTTTGTAGCTATCCAGGTCATTAAGAGCTTTTATCCCTTACAGGTCTTTTGTATCTTCTTTCATGCCTTCTTAATATCTTCTGCTTCTGTTAGGTTTATACCTTTATTGTGTCCATATTTGCATGAAATGTTCCTTTGGTATCTTTAATTTTCTTGAAGAGATCTCTAGTCTTTCCCATTCTATTGTTTTCTTCTATTTCTTTGCATTGTTTACTTAAGAATGCTTTCTTATCTCTCCTTGCTATTCTTTGGAACTCCGCATTCAGATGGGTATCTTTCCCTTTCTTCTTTGCGTTTCACTTTTCTTCTTTTCTCAAATATTTTTCCAGCCTCCTCAGACAATTATTTTGCTTTGCATTTCTTTTTTGGGGGGACGGTTTTGTTCACTGCCTCCTGTACAGTGTTACAAACTTCTGTCCATAGTTCTTCAGGCCCTTTGTCTATCAAGTCTAATCCCTTGAATCTGTTTGTTACTTTCATTGTATAATCATAATGGGTTTGATTTAGGTCATGACTGAATGGGCTAGTGGTTTTCTGTATTTTCTTCAGTATAAGTCTGAATTTTGCAATAAGGAGCTCATGATCTGGGCTACGGTCAGATCCAGGTCTTGTTTCTGCTGATTGTAAAGAGATTCACCTTTGTCTGTGAAAAATAAAATGAAATATAATCAATCTGATTTCACAGTTGACCACCTGGTGGCATCCATATGTAGAGTCATCTCTGTTGTCGTTGGTAGTGGGTGTTTGCTATGATCAGTGGGTTCTCTGGACAAAACACTGTTAGTATTTGCACTATTTCATCTTGTACTCCAAGGCCAAATTTGCCTGTTACTCCAGGTATCTCTTGATGCCATATTTTTGCATTCCAGTTCCCTATGATGAAACGGACTTTTTTTTTTTTTTTTTTTTGGTGTTAGTTCTAGAAGGTCTTGTAGGTCTTTCTAGAACCATTCAGCTTCGTCTTATTTGACATTAGTGGTTGGGGCATATACTTGGATTATTGTGATGTTGAATGATTTGTCTTGGAAACAAACAGAGATCATTCTGTTGTTTTCTGTGACTGCACCCAAGTACTGCATTTCCAACTTTTATTGGCCATGAGGGCTGCTCCATTTCTTCTAAGGTATTCTTGCCCACAGTAGTAGATAAAATCATCATCTGAATTAAAATTGCCCATTCTCGTCCATTTAAGTTCACTGATTCCTTAAATGTCTATGTTCATTCTTGCCATTTCCTGTTTGATCACTTCCAATTTACCTTGATTCATGGACCTAACATGCCCGGTTCCTACTCAATATATATTTTTTCACAGCTTCAGAATTTACTTTCACCATCAGACATCCAGAACTGCACACAGTTTCTGCTTTGGCTCAGCCTCTTCACTCCTCCTGGAGCTAATTCTCCCCCTTCTCCAGTAGCATATTGGGCAACTACTGACCTGGGGGATTCATTTTTCAGTGTCATAGGTTTTTGCCTTTTCATACTGTTCAGGGAGTTCTCAAGGCAAGAATGCTGAAGTGGTTTGCCATTTCCTTCTCCAGTGGACCACGTTTTGTCAGAACTCTCCACCATGAGCCATCCATCTTGGGTGGCCCTATATGGCATGGTTCATAGTTTCACTGAGTTATACAAGGCTGCGGTCTATGTGATCATCTTGGTTAGTTTTCTGTGATTGTCATTTTCCTTCTGTCTTCTCTCTTATGGATGTGGATAAGAGGCTTGTGTAAGCTTCGTGATGGGAGGAACTGCCTTTCAGGAAAACTCAGTCTTGCTTTGATAGGCGGGGCCATGTTCATAAAACTTTAATACAATTTCCTGCTGATGGGTTTGGCCTGAGGTCACCCACCCCTAGATTCTGAAGGCTCTATGGCATCCTAAAGGCTCAATGGTAGGGGTAATTGCAACATCTTCTAAGAGGACAAATACCAGCTTTACAAAGAACACCTTAAATTTGCCCCCAGAAAATTGCTACAGCTAATCAACTAATTTAGTAAAGTCACAAAATACAAAATTAATACACAGAAACCCCTTGTATTCCTCTATACTAATAATGAAAGCTCAGAAAGTTAAATTAAGGACATAATTCCATCTACCACTACAACTAAAAGGTTAAAATACCTAAAAATTAGAGAGACAAAAGACCTGTAGAAAGAAACTTACGAGACACTGATGAAAAAAAAATCAAAGATGACATAAACAGATGGAGAGATATGCCATGTCTTTGGATCAGAAAAGCCAATATTTTGAAAATGACTATACTACTCAAAAAAATCTACAGATTCAATGCAATCCCCATAAAACTACCAGTATCATTTTTCACAGAACTACAGCAAAATATTTTACAATCTGTATGGCAACACAATAGACCCCGAATAGACAAAGCAATCTTGAGATAGAAAAATGCAGTTTTAGAAATTATTTATTTATTTATTTATTTATTTTTTNTA
The DNA here is from genome assembly GCA_006410875.1 of Neotragus pygmaeus. Lineage (NCBI taxonomy): Eukaryota > Metazoa > Chordata > Mammalia > Artiodactyla > Bovidae > Neotragus > Neotragus pygmaeus. The sequence goes on along the minus strand of SJYV01005299.1, from coordinate 14,037 downwards.
TTCCCATCTCTTTCAGAAGTTTCCACAGTTGATTGTGATCCACACAGTCAAAGGCTTTGGCATAGTCAATAAATCAGAAATAGATGTTTTTCTGGAGCTCTCTTGCTTTTTCAATGATCCAGCAGATGTTGGCAATTTGATCTCTATTTCCTCTGCCTTTTCTAAAACTATGCACAAAATTAAATTCAACACTGATTGAAAACCTAAATCTAAGACTGGAAACTATAAAATCTTAGAGGAAAACATAGGCTTATATAAGCAACAAGATACTCATTAAACCGTCTGCTAGAGTAATGGAAATAAAAATAAACAAAATGGGATTTGATTAAACTTAAAGCTTTTGTACTGAAAAGGATACAATAACAAGAAGAAAATATAACTTTCAGAAATGGTAGAAAATGATTGCAAATGAATTAATTCACAATGGATTAATCTCCAAAACATACAAGCAGCTCAAAAGAAAAAACAAACAATGCAACCCAATCAATAAACAGGCATAATACCTATATAGACATTTCTCCAAAAAAGACATACACATGGCCAAAAATAAAGCATGGAAGGACACTCAAAACTGCCCATTATTGGAGCAATGCAAATGAAATACTATGAGATATCACCTCAAACTGATCAGAGTGGTCATCCTTAAAAAATATATAAAAAATAAATGCTGGACAGCATGTGATGAAAAGGAATCCCTAGTGTACTGTTGGTGGGAATGTAAATTGATATAGCCAATATTGAAAAGAGTATTTTTTTTCCTATCGCTTCAGTTGTGTCCAGTTCCTTGTGACCACATGGACTGTAGCCTGCCAGGCTTCTGTGCCCGTGAAATTCTCCAGGCAAGAATACTGAAGTGGATTGCCATGTCCTCTAGGGGATGTTCCCAACCCAGTGATCGAACCAGCATCTCCTGGAGCTCCTGCATTGCATGCAGATTCTTTACTGCTGAGCCACCAGGAAGACTGTTTAAAAAACTATGAGTAATTCTATGACAGAGCAGTTCCACTACTGGGAATACACCGTGAGAAAACCATAATTTGAAAAAGACACATATGCCCTAATGTTCATTGAAGCTATTTACAATAGTCAGGACATAGAAGCAACTCAGATTTCCATCAACAGATGAATGGAAAAAGAAGCTGTGGTAAATATATACAATGGAATATTAACCATAAAAAGTAATGCATTTGAGTCAGTCCTAATTAGATAGATGAACCTGGGGCCTATTATACAGACTGAAGTAAGTCAGAAAAAGAAAAACAAATATCATATACTAATGCATATATATGGAATCTAGAAAGATGGTACTCTTGAACCTATTTGCAGAAGAGCAATGGAAACAGAGACATAAACAGACTTATGGACGCTGCTTGAGGTGGAGGAAATACAGGGTAGGATATATGGAGAGAGTAACATGGAATCAAATATTACCACATGTAAAATAGATAGGCAATGGGAATTTGCTGTATGACGCAGGGAAATCAAACTTGGGTAACAACCTAGAGGGGTGGGATGGGGAGGGAGGTGGGAGGGGTGTTCAAGTAGGAGAGGACATAGGTAAACCTGTGGGTGATTCGTGTTTATATTTGGTATAAACCAATACAATATTGATTAAAGCAATTATCCTTCAGTTAAAAATAAACAAATTAAAAAGAAATAATTGAATAATAAAAAAGTTACATGCATTCCCATACTCATTGCAACAAATTTATAGCAGTTATGGCATGATAACAACCTAAGAATCAAATAACAGATGAATGGATAAAGATGTGGTACATACATACAATGATACACTACTCAGTCATAAAATTAATGGAACTGTGTCATCTAGGTGATAGAGATGATAGACCTAGGGAGTGCCATGCAGAGTGAAGTAAGTCAGAGAAAAACAAATATCATATATTAATACATGTATGTGGAAATCTAGTAAAATGGTACAGATGAATCTAGTTATAGGGCTAGACTAGAGAGGCAGTCATAGAGAACCAATGTTTGGACACAGGGAGGGAGGGAAGGGTGGGATGAATTGTGAGATGAGGTTTCACATAAATACACTACCTTGTGTAAAATGTGGTGTAGCACAGGGAACTCAGGTCTAGATGCATGCAGTGGAGGGGGATGGGAGGTAAGTACAAGAGGGAGGTGATATATGTTTACATATACCTTATACAGTTTGCTGCATAGCAGAAACTAACACAACATTGTAAAGCAATTATACTGCAATTAAAAAAAAAAGACAAAGAGTGGCTGGTTGTATTAAAAAAATTGAAATAAATTTTAAAATAAAACAAAATCCAAATACAAACAACAACAACAAAGATCCATCTATAAGCTTTTGAAAAGAGAATCACTTCAGAGATAAAGACAGGCATATACTGAAAGTGAGAGAATTGAAAAATAAACTACATGCAAATGGAAATGAAAAAGCCAGCGTAACAATATCCATATCAGACAAAACAGATGTAATAACATAGTTTATAGTAAAAGGTAAAACAATCATTGCATAATGATAAAGGGCTCATTGCAAAAAGAGAATATAATATTCACTACACGTGTTGGAGAAGACTCTTGAGAGTCACTTGGACTGCAAGGAGATCCAACCAGTCCATTCTAAAGGAGATCAACCCTGGGATTTCTTTGGAAGGAATGATACTAAAGCTGAAACTCCAGTACTTTGGCCACCTCATGCGAAGCGTTGACTCATTGGAAAAGACTCTGATGCTGGGAGGGATTGGGGGCAGGAGCAGAAGGGAACGACAGAGGATGAAATGGTTGGATGGCATCACTGACTCGATGGACGTGAGTCTGAGTGAACTCTGGGAGTTGATGATGGACAGGGAGGCCTGGCGTGCTGCTATTCATGGAGTCACAAAGAGTCGGACATGATTGAGTGACTGAACTGAATTGAACTGAATTGAACACTTATATGGACTTAATATAGGGGCATCTAAATACATAAATATTAATAGGCATAAATTATAAAATTGATAATGATACAATAATAGTAGAAGATTTTAACACCCCACTTATACCAAGAGGCAGGTTACCCAGACAGAAAATCCATATGGAAGGAATGGTCTTGAGAGGTGGTCTTAAGATGGCAGAGGAATAGGACGAGGGGACCACCTTCTCCCCCACAAACTCATCAAAAGAACATTTATTAAACGCTGAGTAAATTCCACAAGACAACTTCTGAATGCTGGAAGAGGACATCAGGCACCTAGAAAAGCAGCCCAGTGTCTTTGAAAGGAGGTAGGAAAAAATATAAAAGACAAAAAAAGAGACAAAAGAGGTAGGGATGGAGCTCAGTCCCAGGAAAAGTCTTAAAAAGAGAGAAGTTTCCAAACACCAGGAAACGCTTTCACTGCAGAATCTGTGGCAAGCCTTGGAACCACAGAGGGCAACATAACTAGGAGGAAAAATAAATAAATAATTAAACCCCACAGATTATGTGCCCAATGGTAAGTCTCCCAGTGGAGAAGCAGCGCAGACACCTGCACCCGCCACTGGCAAGTTGGGGCAAAGCAGGGAGGCACAGGCTGCATTGCTTAGAGTAAGGACCAGACCTGAATGCCCCGAGGGAATTCTGAGGGAACTAACTTGGGCTAGCAAACCAGACTGTGGGATAGCTACCACGTGAAAAGCCCTAACCTAAGACACCATCAGGCCCACTCACAGAACAAAGGATTGTACAGAGCTAGTCGGCTGCAGACCATCTCCGTCCAGTGACAGGCAGCCAGAGCTGGAAGAGGGCAATTGCTACACCAGAGAGACATTATCTACCAAACTGCAAGCAGGCTTCATCACTAACTAAGACTTCTTGGGGTTTTGGCCGGTCAACATCTGACTGAGAAGGTGCACCAGTTGTACACCCAGAAAACCGAGCGGCAGGGACCAGGGAGGCGATAAGTCGCAGGGACTGCAGTCACCAAACACCTCATCACCTGAGCTGCTTGGACCTGGGAAGGGCACAAAACACAGGCCAAATCAAGTCTGTACCTCTGAGGACTACCCGAGAGCCTGAACCTGAGCGGCTTAGACCTGGGAGGTGCATGCAGCCCAGGGCCGGCCTCAGACAGTTACTGGCTGAGCAAACTAGAGCCTGAGCAGTGTGGGCACGGAGGGCACACGGGCCGTGAGCAGGGGTAGGCCCAGTGTGGCTGAGACATTGCGAGCACACGCCAGTGTTATTTGCTTGCAGTGTCCCTTCCTCCCCACAGCTCGACTAAACAAGTGAGCCTAAAAAAGTATTCACCACCACACCCTTGTGTCAGGGTGGAAATCAGACACTTAAGAGACCAGCAAACAGAAGAAGCTAAAAAGAGGGAACCACCTTGGAAGTGACAAGGGCAATAGATTGAAACCTTGTAGTTAGTACCGACTACATAGGAAGGGACCTATAGATCTTGAGAAATATAAGCCAGACCAAGGAACTATCTGAAAATGAACTGACCCCACACTGCCCACAACAATACCAGAAAAAGTCCTAGATATATTTTTACTATCATTCTTTTTTATTTTTTAAAAATTTTAAGTCCTCTATTACTCCTTTAATTTTTGTTTTTATAACCTACTATTACTTTGCAAAAAAAAAGAGACCATATTTTTTAAAGCAGACTTCATATATATATATTAATAATTTTTGTGACCTTTTTTTTTCTTCTTTTCTTTATTATTGTATTTTTGAAAATCCAACCTCTACTCTAGATTTTTAATCATTGCTTTTTGGTATTTGTTGTCAATTTTGTACCTTTAAGAACCCAGGCTTCAGTACCTATTTTTACTTGAGAGTGAGATTACTGGCTTGACTGCTCTCCTCACCTTTGGACACTCCTCTTTTTCTTCCAGGTCCCCTCTATCTCTTCCCTCCCCCTTCTTTTCTCTTCCCAACTCTGTGAATCTCTTTGTGTTCCAGACAGTGGAGAACACTTAAGGAACTGATTACTGGCTGAATCTGTCTCTCTCCTTTTGATTCTTCCCCTTATTCTCCTGGCCACCTCTGTCTCCTTCCTCCCTCTTCTCTTCTCTGTATAACTCCGTGAACATCTCTGAGCAGTCCAGACAATGGAGTGCACATAAGGAAGTGATTACTGGCTAGCTTGCTCTCCCCTCTTTTGATTCCACCTCATCTCATTTGGGTCACCTCTAACTCCCTCCTCCCTCTTCTCTTCTCCATGTAACTTTGTGAACCTCTCTGGGTGTCCCTAACCATGGAAAAACTTTTCTACTTTAACCTAGATGTTTTATCAACAGTGCTGTATAGATGGAGAAGTCTTGAGACTACTGTAAAAATAAGACTGAAAGCCAGAAGCAGGAGGCTTAAGTCCAAATCCTGAGAACATCAGAGAACTCCTAGCTCCAGGGAACATTAATTGACAGGAGTTCATCAAACGGCTCCATACCTACACTTAAACCAAGCACCACCCAAGGGCCAACAAATTCCAGAGCAAGACATACCATGCAAATTTTCCAGCAACACAGGAACACAGCCATGAGCTTCAATACACAGGCTGCCCAAAGTTACTCCAAACCCATTGACATCTCATAACTCATTACTAGACACTTCGTTGCACTCCAGAGAGAAGAAATCCAGCTTCACCCTCCAGAACACCGACACAAGCTTCCCTAACCAGGAAACCTTGACAAGCCCCCACACAAGCCAACCCACAGAGAGGGAATTCCACAATAAAGAGGACTTCACAAACAGCCAGATTACAGAAAGGCCACCCCAAACACAGCAATATAAAGAAGATGAAGAGACAGAGGAATACCCAGCAGGGAAAGGAACAGGATAAATGCCCACCAAACCAAACAAAAGAGGAAGAGATAGGGAATCTCCCTGATAAAGAATTCCGAATAATGATAGTGAAAATGATTCAAAATCTTGAAATCAAAATGGAATCACAGATAAATAGCCCAGAGACAAGGATTGAGAAAATGCAAGAAAGGTTTAGTAAGGACCTAGAGGAAATAAAAAAGAGTCAATATATAATGAGTAATACAATAAATGAGGCCAAAAACACTTTGGAGGAAACAAATAGTAGGATTAGTAAAATATAAGATAGAATGGTAGAAATAAATGAATCAGAGAGGAAAAAAGAAAAACGAATTAAAAGAAATGAGGACAATCTCAGAGACCTCCAGGACAATATTAAACACCCCAACACTTGAATCACAGGTGTCCCAGAAGAAGAAGACAAAAAGAAAGACCACGAAAAAAATACTTGAGATAATAGTTAAAAACTTCTCTAAAATGGGGAAGGAAATTATCACCCAAGTCCAAGAAACCCAGAGAGTCCCAAACAGGAAATATCTCAAAACACATATTAATCAAATTAACAAAGATCAAACACAAAGAACAAATATTAAAAGCAGCAAGGGAAAAACAACAAATAACACACAAGGGGATTCCCATAAGGATAACAGCTGATCTTTCAATAGAAACTCTTCAGGCCAGGAGCGAATGGCAGGACAAACTTAAAGTGGTGAAAGAAAATAACCTACATCCCAGATTATTGTACCCAGCAATGATCTCATTCAAATATGAAGGTGAAATCAAAAGCTTTACAGACAAGCAAAAGCTGAGAGAATTTACTACCACCAAACCAGCTCTCCAACAAATGCTAAAGGATNAGGACAAACTTAAAGTGGTGAAAGAAAATAACCTACATCCCAGATTATTGTACCCAGCAATGATCTCATTCAAATATGAAGGTGAAATCAAAAGCTTTACAGACAAGCAAAAGCTGAGAGAATTTACTACCACCAAACCAGCTCTCCAACAAATGCTAAAGGATCTTCTATAGACAGGAAACACAAAAAGGGTGTATAAACTCAAAATCAAAACAGTAAAGTAAATGGCAACAGGATCATGCTTATCAATAATTACCTTAAATGTAAATGGATTGAATGCCCCAACCAAAAGACAAACACTGGCTGAGTGGATACAAAAATAAGACCCTTATATATGTTGTCTACAAGAGAACCACCTCAAAACAGGGGACACATACATACTGAAAGTGAAGGGCTGGAAAAAGATATTCCACACAAACAAAGCAGGGGTAACAATACTCATATCAGATAAAATAAACTTTAAAACAAAGGCTGTGAAAAGAGACAAAGATGGACACTACATAATGTTCAAAGGATCAATCCAAGAAGAAGACATAACAATTATAAATATATGTGCACCCAACATAGGAGCACCGTCATATGTAAGACAAATGCTAACAAGTATGAAAGGGGAAATTAACAGTAACACAATAATAGTGGGAGACTTNAATGATATCTAATCTAATTGGTTTTCATATAAATGAGCATTTCAATAACATTTCTACAACTTTCAGAAACAGAGAAATAAATCCATGTATTAAAATTCCCTTTAACTGGGATATCTTTGATTCATAAAGTTTTTTTTTAATTATTGGTAAAATTAAAGCAATCATAACTTCAGAGTTTTCAGCATTAAATATAATGAAAAAATGCATTTTTTTCTGTCTAGGTATAGTATTTAATTTTATGTTAACTCTACAAGATGTCTGAGATTATAAAGCTATACAACTAAAATAAGGAAAAATGTTCATTAAAATAAGTTGCTTCATGCATGTCAAGAATAATAGTAAATTAAAAAGAAAAAAGAAACAACCATTTATTTAACATTTTAGGTTCTTTGTATGTGGGTATTTTGGAAAACTTACATAATATGTAAATAAGAAAATAATTTAGAATGATGGATACATTTCTTGTTTATTTCAAAATTTGGAGCATAGCATAATTATTAAGAACAAGGAAATTAGATAGATATAAGTGGTATTAAAGTTTCTAAACTAACTTTTCAACAATTATTATACTTTATCATATGTCTACTTAAAAATATGTCCAAAAACCTATTTGTTATGTTGAAACTTTAAAGTTAAGTTGAAGAATGTTTCCGAGAAAAGATATTGTATGAAATTCATACAAATTGGTCCATACTTGCTGTTTGTTTTTTATGTTAAAATGTTGCACACCACAGAAATGAACAATTGTCCTTCTTAAACAAACTCTCATCAGACATAAACATAAGCAGTTTAATTTCTGCACACATACTGTTTCACATTGTTCCCCGAGGGTGTTTAAAACCAGCAGTAGACAGAAATGCCTATGTATTTATGTAAAGAATCAAAGTACAACGAAATGAGATTATCTGCCAACAAATTCATCTTAATTTGTTTCTGGTTGAACTTTGGTTACCCTAAAGAGAAAGAACAAATTGTTCCAATGGAAAAAAATACAATCTTCCCTTTTGGATTTTATCTTGCACATTTTGCCAGTCAATGCAAAAGCTGGAATTCTAGTTTCTTCCAGTATCTGCCTGATGTTGTTGTTCAGTCAGCAAGTCATGCCCAAGTCTTCCCAACCCCATGAACAGCTGCACACCAGGATTCCTGTACTTCACTGTCTCTCAGAGTTTGCTCAAACTCATGTCCATTGAGTCATTGACACCATCCAACCATTTCATCCTCTGTCACCCTCTTTTCCTTCTGCCTTCAATCTTTCCCAGGATCACGGTCTTCTCCAGTGAGTCAGCTGTTTGCATCAGATGGCCAAAGTACTAGCGCTTCAGCTTCAGCATCCAAAGAGTATTTAGGGGTTGAGTTCCCTTAAGATTGACTGGTTTGATCTCTGCTTTCCAAGGGACTCTCAAGAGTCTTCTTCAGTGCCACAGTTCAAAAGCATCAACTCTTCAGTGCTCAGCCTTCTTTATGGTCCAACTTTCAGATCCATACATGACTACTGGAAAAGCCACAGCTTTGACTATATGAAACTTTGCTGGCAAAGATATGCCTGCTTTTTAATACACTGTCGAGGTTGGTCATAGCTTTTCTTCCAAGGAGCAAGTGTCTTTTATTTTCTTGGCTGCAGTCACTGTTCACAGTAATTTTGGAGGCCAAGAAAATAAAATCTGTTACTATTTCCACTTCTTCTCCATTTATTTGCCATGAAGTGATTGGACCAGATGCCATGATTTCATCTTTAGAATGCTGAGTTTTGAATCACCTTTTTCAATTTCCCCTTTCATGTTCATCAAGAGGCTTTTCAGTTCAAAGCATCAACTCGTTGGCTCTTTATCTTCTTTATGGTCCAGTTCTCACATCCATGCATGATTACTGAAAAGACTATAGCCTTGATTATATAGACATTTGTCAGCAAAATGATGTCTTTACTTTTTAAGACACTGTTTAGGTTTGATAAATTTCCTGTCAATAAGTAATCATCTTCTAATTTCATAAATGCAGTCCCATCTGCAGTGATTTTAGAGCCTCAAAAGAGGAAACCTGTCACTGTTTCTACCCTTTTCACTTCTATTTGCTATGAAGTGATGGGATCAGATGCCATGATCTTTGTTTTTTTCAATACTGAGTTTTAAACTCTTATTCACTCTCTTCCTTCAATCTTATCAAGAGGTTCTTTACTTCCCCTTCACTTTCTGCCAATATAGTGATATCTGTACATTTGAGATTACTGATACTTCTACTAGCAATCTTGATTCCAGCTTGTAACTCATCCAGCCTGGCATTTCCCATGATGTGCTCTGAGTGTAAGTTAAATAAACAGGGTGACAATAAACTCCTTTCTCAATCCTGAACAAATCAGTTTTTCCAGGATTCTAACTTTTGCTTCTTGACCCACATATAGGTTTCTCAGGAGACAGGTAAGATGGTCTGATATTCCCATATCTTTAAGAGTTTTCCACAGTTCGTTATGATTCATACAGGTAAAGTCTTTAGCTTAGTCAATGAAACAGAGGTAGATATTATTCTGGAATTCCCTTGCTTTTTCTATGATTCAGTGAATGTTGACAATTTGACCTCCAGCCTTTTCTAAACCTAGATTGAGCACCTGGAAGTTCTCAGTTCACATATGCTGAAGTCTAGCTTAGAGGACTTTGAGCATAACTAGCATTTGCTGCTGCCACTGCTGCTAAGTCGCTTCAGTCATGTCCGACTCTGTGCACCCCCATAGATGGCAGCTCACCAGGCTCCCCCGTCCCTGGCATTCTCCAGGCAAGAACACTGGAGTGGGTTGCCATTTCCTTCTCCAATGCAGGAAAGTGAAAAGTGAAAGTGAAGTCTCTCAGTCGTGTCCGACTCCCAGCGACCCCAGGGCTGCAGGCCACCAGGCTTCTCCATCCATGGGATTTTCCAGGCAAGAGTACTGGTGTGGGGTTCCATTGCCTTCTCCGAACTAGCATGTGAAATGAGGGCAATTCTCCAGTGGTTTGAACATTCTTCTGTACTGCCCTTCTTGGGAACTGGGATGGGGATTGACCTTTTCTAGTCCTGTGGCCACTGCTGGGTTTTCCAAATTTGCTGACATTGATGCAGAACTTTAATAGCATCATCTTTTAGTATCTGAAATAGCTCTGCTGGAATTTCATCACCTCCACTAGCTTTAATGGCAGCAGTGTTTCCTAAGGCCTACTTGACTTCACACTCCAGGATGTCTGGCTCTGGATGAGTGACCATACCATCAGGGTTATCTAGGTCATTAAGTTTTTTTTTTTTTTAATGTACAGTTCTATGTATTCTTTCCATCTCTTCTTGATCTCTTCTGTTTCTATTATGTCTTTACCATTTCTGTCATTTATTTTTCCCCTCTTTGGATGAAATGTTCCTTTGATATTTCAAATTTTCTTAAAGTGATTTTGAGCATTATCCTTCCTGTTGTTATTCTCTATTTCTTTGCATTGTTCACTGAAGAAGGCCTTCTTGTCTTTCTTTGCTATTCTTTGGAACTCTGCATTTAGTTGGGTGTATCTTTCTTTTTCTCCCTTTCTTTTTACTTCTCTTCTTTCCTTAGCTATTTGTGAAGCCTTCTCTCACAATCACTTTTCCTTCTTGCTTTTTTTGTTCTTTGGGATGATTTTGTTCACTGTTGCCTGTACAATATTAGAGACCTCTCTTCATAGTTCTTCAGAAACTACGTTTACAAAATCTAATCCCTAGAATCTATTTATCACATTCACTGTATATTCATAGGAGATTTAAGTAATACTTGATTGCCTAGTGGTTTTCCCCACTTGCTTTTGTTTAAGCCTGAATTTTGCTAGGAGGAGACACAGTCAGCCCCAGGTCTTGTTTTTGCTGACTGTATATGGCTTCTCCCATCTTCGGCTACAAAGAATGTAATCAATCTGATTTCAGTATTGAACATTTGGTGATGTCCATGTGTAAAGTCATCTCTTGGGTTGTTGAAAGAAGTGTTTGCTATGACCAGTGTGTTTTCTTGGCAGAATTGTGTTAGTCTTTGCCATACATGTGAAGTATGGCAAGTACTTCAAGGCCAAATTTGCCTGTTGCTCCAGATATCTTTTGACTTCCTACTTTTGCATTCCAATCTGCCTATAACTCTTCAAATTAATGTTTACAATTTTTCTACCATCTGACTTGAAATCCTAGAGAACTGGATCTTTCCTTTTCCTGAATCTCTGTAAGTTGAAGTTTCAGGCCTAGTTATAAACCTCAAGTAAATCAACACAAATGATCTTGTATGGGCAAACTTCATGTCTACTGCTATGTATGTCACATAGAAAATTCAACAGAAAATAAAAGCCATCACTATAGGCACCCAAACTACAAATGAGGAAATTCACTGAATGACCATTGCTGTCTCTACTGATCACTTCAATATGCTTTGAGGGCAACATCAAGAATTCTTCTCAACAGGCTTCCTTATGGAAATAGAAAATGGGGTTTTATATTAATATTTGTTTTTTGTTATTTTCATAGAAACCCACTTCATTAAATGCTTCATGGCCAGCATCTTAAAACTTATCTATTATGAAATATCAACAGATAATTTAGCAGGTCTTTAATGAACAAAGGTGACTGAGAAGAAACAAACTATATATTTTTTTAAGGCAAGAAGAATGTCTCTTCATTCTTTTGAACAAAGAGTGGATGGATATCAGAACTGATCCTGGTTCTATCCTGAGGGCCCTTTTACCTAATTCCAATAGTTCTGAATAACTGGTTTTTTAAAAAATCATTTGAACAATTTTGTAATAATAGGTTCTCTGCAACAGTAGGCACAATCAACCCTAGGCAGCACCCAAACTCCCTGCTGTGCATGTTGATTCATAGGCAGTAGGAGCCCAGTGTGACTAGGTGACAGTCTTAACATCCGTCTGGGGGAACCACTGTTTTGTCTCCTAGGGGAAGCAGACTTTCCTCTGTATCTAAGACTTCAAGGTCAACAGAGCATAAAGATAAGGGAACAAAAGGCAAAAATAACACCTTTACCTTTCCACCTCTTGGGTTTTAGATGCATGAATCCTGGATAGAAGAAAACAGCACCATACTGGATGCGATTCAGAGCATGCACAGCCTACTGGAAAATCTTGTTAAAGCCCTGAAACAAATGTATTCTCATCTAGCTCTGTAAATGAGCCTTCTAAAGTCCCTTCTACCATTCTATCAAACAAGCTGCTTCAGATTGTGGGAAATGTGATATTACCAGAGAACGTAAAGTGCATGGGTCCATTATGACACTTCTTTTGTGATGAAGTGAGTTCAGTTATTAGAAACAATGTTGTGCAATATGCCATAACAGTGGGCGAGACATTCTTTAAGTCCATGAATGACTTTTTTGGCAGTAGCTTTACAAACAAGTAAGGCGAATGTGCAACAAGTTTAATGTCTATTCCAGTAAGGGAAAAAAATGCTGCAGTTTTCTTGAAAGAGGGATCCATTTTAATAACCACGGTATACAGAAATTGGTTTATTTTATATCAGTGCACACCTTCGTCTACCAGTGTCCTGCTTACTACTGGAAAGAGTCCTTATCATCTTTAAATCTATTAAGATTAGAGAGTAGATTCCAGAAAACCCAGAAACAATCATAAAAATCATCCTTAAAATTCTCAAGGTTCCTCAGGGACCACTCTTGGAACCAAAGTCTATATTTGCCAGAATTCTCCAGCAAACTCAAACCAATAGGAGATGATGATAATAATAGACAGAGAGACAGATCTAAGAGGCTATTTATCATAAGAATTATCTCAGATGTTTATAAAGGCTTAGTAACCCCCCAATTTTCCATCTACATTTTGGAGAACCAGGAAGGCATATGGAATAATTTAGCAAAATATATAGGCCTAAGAAGGAGGGGAGTTGATAGTGTAATTCCTACTTCCAAATCAAAGACCTCAGAAGCAGTGAGCAGCTGGTATAATTTCCAGAGTCTAAAGGCACAAACCAGAAACACATGTCCAAGTGCAGGAAAAATTGGATGCCTTAGCTCTAACAGACAGAGAAAATACATCTCTCTCTCTCTCTTTTTTTTGTTCCATTGGTCACCTCCATCTTGACTGGGTAAAGCCTGCTCTCACTGAAGAGAGTGAATGTCTTTACAAAGAATACTGAACAAAGGCTACTATCCACAGAAGCATTTACAGACATACTCAGAAATGCTTTTACCACATACCTTACTTTCTTAGCCCAATCAAGTTAACTATCACAAGTCCACCCATTCCCAACTTGACACTATACTCAATGTCTTCAACTATACTTAATTCATCAAATAAAGACAGCAATGACATCATGATTTTGCATAACAAGATAAAACATCCTATGTATAAAACCAAAAACAGTCACCTCTTCCCAAGAAGAGGAAGTAAGTCCTTAAATGACACTTACTATTCTCCATGATATAGCATGAAAACAGTATGTCACAAAATTAACAATACTTAAATACTATGATGTAATGTTAGAACATCTCATGTTGAATGATAAGGGAATATGTGAAGATAGAAAACAAACGCATATATTTAATAAATGTAGGTGTGCATGCGTGTTAAACTTCTTCAGTTGTGTCCAACTCTTTGTCACCCTATGGACTGTAGCCCACCAGGCTTCTCTGTCCATAGGATTCTCCAGGCAAGAATACTGGACTGGGTTGCTGTGTCCTTCTCCAGGAGATCTTCACCACCCAGGGATCTAAGCCACATCTCTTCCATCTCCTGCATTGGCAGGTGGGTTCTGTACCACTATTGCC
>SJYV01005297.1:171138-181511 GCA_006410875.1 Neotragus pygmaeus | reverse complement strand
GTGTTTGTGCATTCATCTGTCCCTGGATATTATGGTGGCCTCCAAATCTTGGCTCTTGTAAACAGTGCTGCTACGAATGTTGCGCTGTAAGTCTCTTTTCCAGTTGGAGTTTGTCGAGGCATAGATCCATCTTGTGATTTCCAGGTCTGGTGGTAAGGGTGTTTGGAAGATTGTCAATAAACCGATTTGATCTCCATTTCATTTTCTGTTTTTATGGCCAGCGTGGTCCGAGGATGGATGGTACGTTTCCCTCCAGGCCATGCCCAGGCGCTACTGTTTGTTCACTTTTTTGAGAATGACTCTTCTGGCTGGTGAGAGTGCATACGACTTCAAGGATGTGATTTGCATTACTCCATGCAAAGGTATATCCTCTTTTTAAAAATGTTTATATTTTTAGTAAAATTCATTTTGAAATAAGCCTCTAAAATGCCTGCACAGATTAGTAACCTTATCCAAACAGTTATCCAGGTGAGGTCTTGAGGGCAAAAGTCCTTTAGAGCCCCTTTAGAGCCCCTTCAGGATAGAAAGTTTTCAGTTTTCAGGAGCACTGGTTTTAAAACTGCTGTTAAAGCAGTGGCCACAAGATGGCAGCACTTCGTTCATCAACTTGTTTCTGGAAGCTCGTGAGCCTGTCTACCTACTGATGCTATGTTGCAAATGACATTAGAGTATGGCAGAACAATCCCTAATGGCCAAATTGTGTCTCCTTAAAGGTTCTCCAACCCATCCAGCACTCCAGCACCTTTGTATTATCAATGCCTTCAAATTTACTCTAGCCAGTTGCTGTCCTCTGCCTGTGAGGCATTGTATAGAAAGGGTAGGAGGAGGAAAGATTCCCANATGTTGCAAATGACATTAGAGTATGGCAGAACAATCCCTAATGGCCAAATTGTGTCTCCTTAAAGGTTCTCCAACCCATCCAGCACTCCAGCACCTTTGTATTATCAATGCCTTCAAATTTACTCTAGCCAGTTGCTGTCCTCTGCCTGTGAGGCATTGTATAGAAAGGGTAGGAGGAGGAAAGATTCCCACCAAGATTTATAGAGACCAGATAACTGTTCAAACTTCAGGTCTAAAGGGAGGGCTTTGTTGGAGGTCCCTAAGCGTGGATTAGCTGTGAAAGGGTGGCCAGAGTGGGGAGATGTTGAATTTACCTAGGGAGGACAAACCATATAGCTGGAACCCAGGAAAATTTGCTCACATATTTTTCTGAGCTCCCTCAACCCTGGAACCTCTGGTTCCAGGGCTGTTCAGGCTTCAGGAATACGTCAGCAGCCCCAGTCTCTGAGGCCTGCCCGGATCACAGAAGTCATTCCCTTGCATTTGAAAAGAAACTTTCTTTTTTGAATAGATTTTATTCAATTTTCAATGTTGTACTTGTGTAGGGTGTACAGCACTTTGTTTCTGCTCCGTGTCTACTAATACCTTGTTTTTTTCAACATTTCTGTCCCTTTAGGGCAATATAGATGATTGACATGGGTTGCTTTTCTCTAGCCCAAGATCTGGTTGCTGATTGATTCTCACATCTATGAGGGTGTATACGGCAATGGAAGCATCCTGATTTCACCCTGCCTGGCTGCCTGGTCTTCAGGACTGCTGGTTGGGTCGTCCAAGCCTGTGGGCCTATTGCTGCTACCAACACTGCCCTGCAAGTCTCTTTTCCGATTAGAGTTTGTGGAGATACAGATCCGACTTGCGATTTCCAGGCCTTTTGGTTAAAGTGGTTTGAAGTTTCTCAAAAGCTCGATTGTGTTCTCCTGTTCAGTTTCTATTTTAATGAACAACATGGTCCAAGGAGGGTCCTTTCCCCACCAGGCCCCACCCAGGTGATTCTGTGTGTCCGTTTTTTGAGGATGGCACACTTCTGGCTGTTGGAAGAGCTTATCATTTTGAAGATCCGATTTGCATTTCTGGAATAATGTAGGGTGGGGAGGGATCGATATGTCTTTTGTTTAAAATTTTTCAATTTTGTAACTGAAATTCATTTTGAAATCAGCCTCTACACCACCTGCCCCGATTAGTAACCTTATTCAAACACCTAACCAGGTGAGGTTTTTAAGGCAAAGGTCCTTTAGAGCCCCTCAGGCTCCTGAGTTTTCCATTTCCCTGAGCGTGGGCATTAAAGCTGTTGCTACAGGTGGCCACAAGGAGGCAGCAGGTCTTCATTCCACTGGGTTCCAAATGAGAGTGAAACAGGCCAGAACAATCCCTAAGGGCTAAACTGTGTCTCCTTAAAGGTTCCTCACCCCCTGCAGCACTCCACCACCTTTGCATTATCAATCCCTTCAAATTGCCTTGGCTGGATGCTGTCCTCCCTCTGTGAGGCATTCTAAACAAAGAGTAACAGGTGAAAAGCTTCCCACTGAGATTTATAGAGACCAGATAAGTCTTCAAGCTAAAGGGAGAACTGTGTTGGGGGTCACTAGGCTTGGATTAGCTGTGAAAGGCTAGCCAGAGAGTGGAGATGTTGAATTCATCCTGAGAAGACAAACCATATAGCTGCAACTCAGGAAAATTTGCCCACATATTTTTCTGACCTCCCTCAACCCTAAGGCAAACCATTTGCTGGTTCCAGGGCTGTTCTTGTTTCAGGGATATGGCTGAAGCTCTGGTCTCTGAGGCCTGCCAGGAACACAGAAGTTATTTCCTTGTATTTGAAAAGGAACTTTCCTTTTCGAATCAATCTTAGTCAATTTTCAGTGTTGTACTTGTGCAGGGTGTACAGCATTTTGATTCTGCTCCATGTCCACTAACATCTTGTTGCTTCTCTTTTTGATGCTTTTGTCTCTTTAGGGCTGTATAGACGATTGACTGGGTCTCTTTCCTCCAGACTAGGTCCAGGTGCTGATCAGTGTTTAAACCTACAAGGGTGTATATGGCCATGGAATGCCTTGGTTTATCCCTATCTAGCTGCTTGGTCTTCAGGAATTCTGACTGAGTCATCCAAGCCTATGTTTTTGTGTCTGTCTTCAGACTGAGTTGCTTCGTGTCACTTTTGAGATTCCACGCACCAGAGATACCATATGGTCTCTTTCTTCCTTTGTCAGAATTAGCTCATTGAATATGAGAATCCCCAGGTCCTTGTAGCTTGCCACCACCGACATGATTTCATTGTATTTGATGGATGAGTACCTGTATCTTTGTACATACCACATCGTGTGTACACATCCATCTGCCTATGGATATTATAGTGGTTTCTAAATCTTGGCTACCGTAAATACTGCTGCTATGAACGTTGTGCTGCTGGTGTCTTTTCCAGTTAGAGTTTGTCTAGATACACATCCACATTGATTTCCAGGTCTTATGATTCAGGTGGTTTGAAATTTCTCTAGAGCCGATTGTGTTCTCCTATTCAATTTCTATTTTTGGACAACATGGACCAAGGAGGGTCCTTTTCCCGCCAGGCCCCGCCCAGGTGATTCTGTGTGTCTACTTTTTGAGGATGGCACACTTCTGGCTAGTGGGAGAGCTTACCACTTTGAAGATCTGATTTGCATTTCTGGAAAAATATAGGGTGGGGAGGAATTGGTATGTCCTTGGTTTGAAAAATTCTAAATTTTGTAACTGAAATTCATTTTGAAATCAGCCTCTACACTGCCTGCCCCAATTAGTAACCTTATTCAAACGCCTAACCAAACGAGGTCTTGAGGGCAAATGTCCTTTAGAGCCTCTCAGGCTTGGGAGTTTTTAATTTCCCTAAGCCCTGTTGTTAAAGCTGTTCTTACAAGCAGTGGCCACAAGGCGGCAGCACGTCTTCATTCCTCCCTTGCTGCTGGGGGCATCAGGGCCGAAGTCCAGATGTTCCTCCTAGGTTCCAAAGGAGAGTGAATTGTGGCAGAACAGTCCCTACAGGCAGAACTGTGTCTCCTTCAAGGCTTCGCATCCCATGCAGCACTCCACCATATTTGCATTATCAACACCTTCAAATCTACCCTAGCCGGATGCCGTCCTCTCCCTGTAAGTCATTCTAAAAAAAGACTAGCAAGTGAAAAGCTTCCTAACGGGACTTACAGAGACCAGAGGGCTTTTCAAACTTCAAGCCTAAAGGGCGGACTTTATTGGGGTTCACTAGGCTTGGATTAGCTGTGCTAGGCAGGCCCGAGTGTGGAGATGTTTATTTCATCCTGAGAAGACAAACAGTAAGCTGCCACCCAAGAGACTTTGTTCCCATATTTTTCTGATCGCCTTCAGCCCTAAAACACTCCATTCTCTGGTTCCAGGACTGTTCATGCTGCAGAGAGGTGACCACATCTCTGTTCTGCGAGGCCTGCCTGGAATACAGAAGGCATCTCCTTGCATTTGAAAATGAACTTTTTTTTTTCCGAATCGATGTTAGTCGATTTTGAATCTTGCATTCGTGTAGGATGTACAGAGAGCATTTTTATTCCGCTCCATATCCACAGATACCTTGTTCCTTTTTGCCCCTGGACTTTTCTGTTCCTTTAAGGTAGTGTAGAGGATTGACTGGGGTCCCTTTTACTCTAGACTAGGTCCAGTTGATGATCGATGCTTACACCTACAAGGGTGTATATGTCAATGGAAACATCTTGATTGAAGCCCGTCCAGCTGTTTGGTCTTCAGGAAAACTGGCTGGGTTTTCCAAGACTATGGATCTGGTTCTCTCTTCCCATGGAGTTGCTTTGTGTCAGTTTTGAGATTCCACNGTCAATGGAAACATCTTGATTGAAGCCCGTCCAGCTGTTTGGTCTTCAGGAAAACTGGCTGGGTTTTCCAAGACTATGGATCTGGTTCTCTCTTCCCATGGAGTTGCTTTGTGTCAGTTTTGAGATTCCACACACTGGGAATATCACACAGTCTCTTTCTTCCTCTGTCAGAATTAGCTCGCTGTGTATGAGGCTCCCCAGGTCCTGGTCGTTGGCTGCTACCAACACGATTTCATCGTCTTTTACAGCTGAGCATCCTTCGCTTCTTTGCACATGCCACATCGTGTTTATGCATTCATCTGTCGATGGATATTATGGTGGCCTCCAAATCTTGGCTACTGTAAATAGTGCTGCCGTGAACATTGCGCTTCAAGGCTCCTTTTCAATTAGAGTTTGTCAGGATATAGATCCATCTTGTGATTTCCAGGTCTTGTGGTAAGAGATTTTTTTTCCCCTCCATTTCATTTCCTGTTTTGATGGCCAATGTGGTCCAAGAGGTCTTTTTTCCTCCAGGCCCTGCCCAGGTGATACTCTTTGTCCACTTTTTTGAAAATGGCTCTTCTGGCTGGTGGGAGGGCTTACTGCTTAGATGTTATGAAGCTTTTCTCAAATAATGTAGGCTGGGAAGGAATCAGTATTCCTTTATTTAAAATTTTTTTAAATAATGTCAGCAAAAATTCATTTTTAAGTCATTCTCTTCAATGTCTGCCCGGATTAGTAACCTTATTCGAAAGGGCTAAAGTCCTTTAGAGCCTGTCCGTCAGGCTTGGGCTTTTCAATTTCCCTGAGCACTCGTGTTATGACGGCTGTTACAACTTATGGCCACTGGGTGGCAGCACTGCATTCCTCCCTTGATTCCTAGGGCACCAGAACCGAAGTCCTCCTGTTCATGCTGAGTTCCAAATGAGAGTGAAAGGTGGCAAAACAATCCCTAAAGGCTGAATTGTGTCTCTTTAAAGGTTCCCCATCCCATGCAGCTCTCCCTTACCTTTGCATTAGCAACCCCTTCAAATCTACCTTGGCCTGATGCTGTCTTCTGCCTGTGAGGCATTCTAACAATAGAGTAGCAGGTGAAAAACCTCCCACCAGGTCTTATAGAGACCAGATGACTTTTCAAACTTCAAGCCTAAAGGGCTTACCTTTGGGAGTAGTTACTCACCTAGGGCCAGACATCCTGGAATGAGAAGTCAAGTGAGCGTTAGGAAGCATCACTCTGAATAAAGTTAGGGGAGGTGATGAAATTCCAGCTGAACTATTTCAAATGCTAAAAGATAATGCTGTCAAAGTGCTGCACCCAACATGCCGGCAAATTTGGAAAACTCAGCAGCGGCCACAGGGCTGGAAAAGGTCAGTTTTCATTCCAGTCCCAAAGAAAGACAATTCCAGTGAATGTTCAAGCTTTTGCACAGTTGCTCTCATCTCACAGGCTAGCAAAGTAATGCTCAAAATTCTGCAAGCTGGTCTCAACAGTACATGAACTGAGAATTTTGAGATGTTCAAGCTGAATTTAGAAAAGAGATAGATCAAATCATCAACATCCCTTGGATCACAGAAAAAGCAAGAGAATTGCAGAAAAACATCTACTTCTGCTTCATAGACTACACTAAAGTCTTTGACTGTGTGGATCACAACAAATTGTGGAAAAATCTTAAACAGATGAGAATACCAGACCACCTTACCTGCCATCTGAGAAACCTGCATGCACATCAAGAAGCACAGTTAGAACAAGACATGGAGCAATGGACTGGTTTAAAATTCAGAATGGAGTATGACAAGGCTGTATATTGTTTCCCTGCTTATTTAACTTGCAGAGTACATCATGTGAAATGCTGGGCTGGATGAAGCATAAGCTGGAATCAAGATTGCCGGGAGAAATATCAATAACCTCAGATATGCGGATGATACTACCCTTATGACCGAAAGCAAAGTGGAACTAAACAGCCTCTTGATAGGAGTGAAAGGATTGAAAAAGCTGGCTTAAAACTCAGCAATCAAAAACCAAAGATCATGGCATCTGGTCCCATCACCTCATGGAAAATAGATGGGAAAACAATGGAAACAGTGACCGATTTTATTTTCTTGGGCTTTGAAATCACTGCAAATGGTGACTGTAACCATGAAATTAAAAAGTGTTTTCTCATTGGAAGAAAATGTCTGACAAACCTATACAGTGTATTGAAAAGCAGAGACATTACTTTGGTGACCAAAGTCCATATAGTCAAAACTATATGTCAAAAAATATGGTTTTTCCAGTAGCCATGAATGGATTTGAGAAAAGGAACATAAAGAAGCCCTGGCATCAAAGAATTGGTGCTTTTGAACTGTGGTGTTGGAGAAGACCCTTTAGAGTCCCTTGGACTGCAAGGAGAAAAAAATCAGTCAATCCAAAGGAAATCAGCCCTGAATATTCATTGGAAGGACTGGTGCTGAAGCTCCAATACTTTGGCCACATGATGTGAAGAACTGACTCATTGGAAAAGACCCTGATAACTGGGAAAGATTGAGGCAGGTGGAGAGCGGCATGACAGAGGATGAGATGGCTGGATGGCGTCACTGCTTTGATGGACATGAGTTTGAGCAAGCTCCAGGAGATGGTGAAGGACAGGGAAGCCTGCTGTCCTGCAGTCCATGGGGTTGAAAGAGTCTGACACGACTGAGCGACTGAACAGCAGAGGCTTGCATTAGCTGTGAAAGTCTGGTGTGGTGATGTTGGCTTCATCCAGAGGACAAACCATATACCTAGAACTGAGGACAATTTGTTCACGTATTTTCAAGAACGCCCTCAGCCCTAAGGCGATCCATTCTCTGGTTCCAGGGTTGTTCACGCCTCAGGGATGTGAGCACAGCTCTGTTCTCTGAGGCCTGCCTGGACACAAAGGCATTTCCTTTCGTTTGAAAAGGAACTGGTTGTTCTAATCGCTTTTAGTTGACTTTGAATGCTGTACATTTTTAGGGTGTACAGCATTTTTATTCTGCTCCATGTCACTAGTATCTTGTTTCTTTTTTTTTTTTCCACTTTTTGTCCCTTTTAGGGCAGTGTAGACAATTGTCTGGGGTTCCTTTTTCTCTAGGTCTTTCTGATGATCTTTTTTGCGCCTGTAAGTGTGTGTATGGCAATGGAAACGTCTTGATTTAATCCTACCCGGCTGTTTGGTCTTCAGGAATACTTACTGACTGATTTTTCCAAGGCCATAGGTGTGTTCCTGTCTTCCAGCTGACTGACTTTGTACCAGTTGTGGAATTTCACCCTCCGGGTGTACTGTATGATCGCTTCTTGCCTGTCACGATTACCTGAGTATGCGGATCCCTAAGTCCTTGTAGCTAGCTGCCACCGACCTGATTTCACTGTATTTGGTGGCTGAGTATCTGTCCCTTCTTTGAACATACCACGTCGTGTTTATGCATTCGTCTGTTGATGGATATTATGGTGACTTCCAAATCTTGGCTGCTGTAAATAGTGGTCCGCATCTCTTTTCCAATTAGCTTGTGGAGATATAGATCCATCTTGTGATTTCCAGGTCTTATTCTAGAAGTGTTTTGAAATCTTTCAATAGCACAATGGTGTTCTATCTGAAGGTCTTATCTACTTTTATACCTACGATGGACCAGGAGGGCTTTTTCTTCCCCTGGTCCTGCCCATTGTTCATTTTTTTGAATACCTTCTGAAGATGTCCATTCTGATAGATGGTAGGGGATACCTCTTAGATATTGACTTTCAATCTGAATAATGTAGGGTGGCCATGTAATTAAAATTAACTTTAAGAATCTGTTTCTCAACAGTCTGTCTTTTTGTAATCCGTATTCTCTTGCCTACCCAGGCGATGTGTTGAGGAGAAGGCTCATCCAGAGCGCCTGTGGTCTTGTGAGTTTTAAGTTTCTCTGAGCCCTGGTAAAGTTGTTGTTGAAAGTAATGGCCTGATTATTGGGATGNGCTCTGCATATAAGTTAAATAAGCAGGGTGACAATATACAACCTTGATGTACTCCTTTTCCTATTTGTAACTAATCTGTTGTTCCATGTCCAGTTCTAACTATTGCTTCCTGACCTGAATATAGGTTTCTCAAGAGGCAGGTTGGGTGATCTGGTATGCCCATCTCTTTCAAAATTTTCCAGAGTTTATTGTGAACTACACAGTCAAAGGCTTTGGCATAGTCAATGGAGCAGAAATAGATGTTTTTTCTGGAACTCTCTTGCTTTTTCCATGATCCAGCGGATGTTGGCAATTTGATCTCTGGTTCCTCTGCCTTTTCTAAAGCAGTTTGAACATCTGGAAGTTCACGGTTCACGTATTGCTGAAGCCTGGCTTGGAGAATTTTAATCATTA
This sequence comes from Neotragus pygmaeus, assembly GCA_006410875.1. Classification (NCBI taxonomy): domain Eukaryota; kingdom Metazoa; phylum Chordata; class Mammalia; order Artiodactyla; family Bovidae; genus Neotragus; species Neotragus pygmaeus. The sequence continues at coordinate 172,523 of SJYV01005297.1, read as the reverse complement.
CTTTACTAGCGTGTGAGATGAGTGCGGTAGTTTGAGCATTCTTTGGCATGGCCTTTCTATGGAATTGGAATGAAAACTGACCTTNAGTTTGAACATCTGGAAGTTCACGGTTCACGTATTGCTGAAGCCTGGCTTGGAGAATTTTAATCATTACTTTACTAGCGTGTGAGATGAGTGCGGTAGTTTGAGCATTCTTTGGCATGGCCTTTCTATGGAATTGGAATGAAAACTGACCTTTTCCAGTCTTGTGGCCACTGCTGAGTTTTTCAAATTTGCTGGGATATTCAGTGCAACGCTTTCACAGCATCATCTTTCAGGATTTGAAATAGTTCAACTGGAATAGCATTACCTCTACTAGCTTTGTTTGTAGTGATGCTTTCTAATGCCCACTTGACTTCACATTCCAGAGTGTCTGGCTCTAGGTGAGTGATCACACCATCATGATTATCAGGGTCATGGAGATCTTTTTCATACAGTTTTTCTGTGTATTCTTGCCAGCTCTTCTTAACCTCTTCTGCTTCTGTTAGGTCCCTACCATTTCTGTCTTTTTTTTAAGACCATCTTTACACAAAATGTTCCCTTGGTATCTCTAAGTTTCTTGAAAAGATCTCTATTCTTGTATTGTTTAGACACTTCAAATTCTTTATTTTATTAAATTCCTACTTATGCATACATAAAAAATTTGCTATTTGACTGAATATATTAAATACATCAAGATTTCATCCGTTGTGGTAGACAGATTTCTAAAACCACCCCAAGTCTCATCACCTGGTATGAGATCCTGCATTATCCTTTCCCCTTGAATATGGAAGGAACCTGTAACTTACTTATAACCAATAGTATAAGGCACGTCTTCTGGGATACTGAGATATGATTATGTCACAAGAGAGATGTAAGGTTTTCTTTCCCTAGTACACATGGAAAGCTGCTTCTGCTGGCCTTGAAGAAGCAAACAGCCATGTTATAAACTGACTAAAAGGAAGGCCATGAGTCAGAGGAAACAATGAGCAGCCTCTAGCATCTAAAGGCAGCCCTCAGCCAGTGGTCAGTAAGATGAAAAGCCAGGGCCTGGGCCCTCAGTGGTATATTCACAAACAAAGGCAGTCATGCAGATCACCCAAATCAGCTCCTGAAGGAAACACAACCCTGTTGTCACAACCTTGATAAAAGCTTTGTGAAGTCCTGACCTGAATCTATGACCCACTAAAACTATGAGATAATAAATGTGTGTTATTTTAAGCTGCTAAATTCATGGTAATTTGTTGTACAATAATGAAGCTAATGGGGCTTCCCTGGTGGCTCAGACAGTAAAGAATCTGCCTGCGATGCAGGAGACCAGGATTTGACCCCTGGATTGGGAAAATCCCTTGGAGAAAGAAATGACA
>SJYV01005297.1:134370-166161 GCA_006410875.1 Neotragus pygmaeus | reverse complement strand
GCATTGATGGATTCAGCCATCGATGGACATTGTGGCTGTTTCTGTGTGGTAGCTGCTATAAACCTTGCTGCCAGGAATGCTGGGCTGCAGTTATTTTCCAATTAGTTTTCTTGGGATATACATCCAAGAATAGTTTTCCTGAATCTCATGGTATGTGTTTCTTGAGGATTTTAAGGAACCCCAGTGCTGTTCTCGCAGTGACTTTTTAGCAGTTTACATGCCCAGTGTCAGCTAAGCAGGGTTCCCTTTTCCCCAAGCCCCTTCCAGCTTTCAGTGCTTATAGGCTTTTTGAGGATGTCTATTCTGATTGGTAGGATGTGGTACCTCTTTGGAGTTCTGATTTGCACTTCTGTGATAATGTGAAGTGGTGAGGATCTTTGTATTTGCTTTTTTTCTTTTGCAATCAGTGTGAGTTAAATTAACTTTTGTAACTGACTCTTGGAAAGCCCGCGCTGTCATTTTTACTCCTTCACCTACCCCAGGGTGTTTCTTGAGGTCAGGAGCCTGCAAGCTGTTTGGTGCGGTACTGGCAGCTTCCAGTGGGGCTCGCTCCAGTAAGCCACTTCCACAGTTGCTGCTCCCTCCAGTGGGTCCCTGCCGACACCGGCCGTCTCTGCGGGTGATCCGTCAGCTCTAGGCAGGCAGGTTCGGCTGAGTGTCTTAGGGTGTACCTGCTTTCCCCCTGCATCCTGGTTCACAGGAGCCTTTCTGTGTCCTGAGTGGAGTGGCTCTTTTTCTCAGTCCCCTGGAGTCTGCAGTCTTGCAACCAAATGTGTGTGTGTGTGTGTGTGTGTGTGTGTGTGTGTGTGGTCTTGCAACCAAACGTGTGTGTGTGTGTGTGGTCTTGCAACCAAACGTGTGTGTGTAGTCTTGCAACCAAACGTGTGTATGTGTGTGTATAGCCTTGCAACCAAACGTGTGTGTGTGTGTGTGTGTGTAGTCTTGCAACCAAACGTGTGTGTGTGTGTGTGTGTGGTCTTGCAACCAAACGTGTGTGTGTGTAGTCTTGCAACCAAACGTGTATGTGTGTGTAGTCTTGCAATCAAACGTGTGTATGTGTGTGTATAGCCTTGCAACCAAACATGTGTGTGTGTAGTCTTGCAACCAAACGTGTGTGTGTGTGTGTGTGGTCTTGCAACCAAGTGTGTGTGTGTGTGTGGTCTTGCAACCAAACGTGTGTGTGTAGTCTTGCAACCAAACGTGTGTATGTGTGTGTATAGCCTTGCAACCAAACATGTGTGTGTGTAGTCTTGCAACCAAACGTGTGTGTGTGTGCATGCATGCAACCAAACCTGTGCGTGTGTGCGTGCATGCGTGCGTGTGTGCGCTCAGTCATGTCTGACTCCTTGTGACCCCGTGGACTGTAGCCGGCCAGGCTTCTCCAGGTTAGAATCCTGGAGTGTTGCTCTGCCCTCCTCCAGGGGATCTTCCCAACCCAGGGACTGAACTCGGGTCTCCTGCATCGGCAGGCATGTTCTTTACCACTGCGCCCCCGAGCTTGCCTTCAAATCAGGTTCTGTGGGGTCTCCTCCTCCCGGTGGCATGCCCCTCAGGCTGGGAATCCGGACACGGGGCTGAGCACCCTCACGCCTGCGGCAGAACTTGTGCGGAGCTGGGCCACCGTTCTCCAGCTGGCAGCCTGCCACCGGGTGGGCCTGTGGGAGCGACATGTTGGAGTCCTTCCTGCTGCTGCCTGGGGGCTGCTGCTTTCTTTGGGTGAGGGATACCTTTTTGCTAGGGTGTGGCATTTGTTTTTGTTGATGGCTGAGCTGCCCTAGCCAGTGGATTTATCTTGAGTTTGGATCACGGGAACCTCTGGTTTTAGCCAAGCTGGTGTTAGCCTGGACTTGGAACCGGCCCCCAGGTTGGGCGCAGGTCCTTCTTGTGGTGCTGAACTGGCAGTCTGGAGGATGAATGGAGGCTTTCTCTAGGGAGGCAGCGTCTGCTCCGAGTAGGGTTCTCTCAGGGAACTGCTTGCTGGTGGCACGGTGGATCCTCACTCGTCTGCCCCCCCCCCGCCCAGTGGAACTGGGGGTCTCCACTACTGGGCTCTAGCATTCACTCTCACCATATCCTGCTTTATTTTCTCAATGGCCATTTCCATCAACAAGCACATTTCCTTCTCTTTTTTAAAATTTTTCTTGGAATATAGTTGATTTACAATAATGTGTTCCTTATTTCTTTACTGGCTTTCCCCTCATTAGATCATATTATCAGTAGGGCAGTTTCAGCTTTTTTCTTTCTCACCTCCCACCATCCAGGCCTAGACTGGAACCCGGGACCCAGTAGATTCTCCTCAACTGTAAATAAATGAATGAGGGAGACACCACCCGCCACTGCCTGTGTTCAGTGAACACGGCTTCTCAATCTGATTGAGAAGGTTTCAGACATCTTACTAACCAAGTGGTCTTCTCAGACTCACAGTGATAACTGTAATTTCTTCTATTAAGTAATAAAAACCCAGTTTTCCAGCAGTTATATTATTGCAGCAATCTCAGTATATTAGAACTGAATATTTTCACGTAGCATTTGGCTTTCCATTTCAGCTACCTTTGTATTGGCCATTGATGTTTAATTCCCAGTATTTTACTTCTGAATGGAAGATAAAAGTTTCTTACATGCTTCTTGTGTTTGGTCTTCACGACCAAGTGCTAACAGAGTGTTTCAGAAGATATATAGTGAGGATACAATTAGACAAACATTTGTTCTGCTTTTTTTCCCCCAGAGCCATCTAATGCAGATTTTTGGAGATTTCCCCACCCCTACCCCCCACTTAATTAGCTTCAAAAATTGAGGCTGGGTATCTAATCAGAAAGACTATTAGTCCTCTGAGCTTCCACATTAGTGTTGTGTGTGTGTTTTTCTTTTTTAAATCTGATGAGCTGCAAATGTCCTGCTCATTAGCTGATTAGCACCGACCATCACAGATAGGAAGGGATAGGAACAGGGTTCTTTCTCCAGCTGCTCCCCCTAATGTTGCAGAAACCTTCCTTTTCGGCTCATTAAATTTAACTCCAGGCAATTACCAAACTGCAGGCTAGTTCTTTTCTTATTTCTTTGGCACTTCCACATCTAGCCTCACATTAGCAGCAACCAGCCACAGGGTGGTGGTTGTTGTTTGGTAGTTATTTTAGAAGATAGGGACTTAGAAAAAAAAAATCCATTCCACATGACACATATTTAGCATTATCTTTCCTTTTATTTATATTGAATTATCCTCAATTGTAACCATTTTCTAAGTTGACTTTATACGTACGTGATCCCCATGAAATATTTTTGAGTTTCATTCTGTAGCAAAAATCTGGCCTCTCAGTTTCCGGTCGTTTGTAACACTGAAAATTTATGGTTTGAAGACTTCTTCTAGAGCATAACTTAGAAATATTTTGTGACTATGTGTGTGCTATGATTTTTTTCACTAATTTTTTGCCTGTCTTCAGTTCTGAAAAATTAAAAACAGAAATAAGAGGATCTTACAAAATATTGCATAGTATTGTGTGTTATGAATGCACCATAATTTATTTAAACTTTTACATTATGTTGCTTCCATATGTTTATAACCACACATGTGGTACATATCTGTATACTCTATCACTGTGCACAGGCTTTGTATCAATTATCTACCTACCTACCATCTTTGTCACACATGCACACACATGCACAGTGTACACACATACCACACTTGTTATCTATTATCTATCCTTCTTTCCTACTCTATGGAATTACTAAGTCAAAAGACATGTTTATTTTTAATTTAAGAAAGTGCTACGTTGCCCTTCATTGACTTAATATTTTCCTCATTAGTATAAACAAAAATCTACTTTGCCTCATACTTGATAAGATCGTGTATTGTCACAATATTTTTCTTCAAAACAAAAGGGTTTTTGTTTTAAACCGTACTTCTTTAACTATGAATGTTCATGAGAATCATTTTTTGTAAGTTTAAAAGTCACTTACATTTTCTTTTTCTTCTGACACTGTTCTTATATTCTACCAAAAAGTAAGAAGGATCTTTCAGTCAATGATTTTTTTTTTGATCCCTCTTTAGTTTTGCTTTATTTTGTTTTTTAAAACAAGCTTTGTATAATAGGCAGGATCTGGTAACTGTCAGTGGAAGGTACTGCTTTTAAAACTTACGGACTGTGTCTAGGCATGGCGCTGTTATCTAAGAAATGTACTAATTTACTGCTTCATCTGTCTTGGCATGGATCCATAATTACACTGCGATACTTTTGACTAGGGATTATTAATTTTTGAAGGCAAATATGATGCCTATTCTGAAGAGAATTGTATCTAAGTCCTCTTTAGTTTCCATTGCTGAACAAATGTTGCCATAATCTTCTTGCAACATGCCATAATATCATAATTACTACTAGACATAGCTTCAGTACATCATCATCTACTTTATTTTAGGAGACATTTTAATTTGATTTTGCTGTGGATTCTTACATGTAGACATTAGAATGAACATACAAAAAAGAACTTTCTTGTAACTTTTAAGGATCTTTTAAGCAGATATCAGATAAAAATCCTATCCATTATGACACCTTCTATAGTTAGGATACTTCTTGCTTTATTTTTTAAATTATTTTTCCAGTAGGTAGCAAGGTAGTGTAATCAGAAGACATGTAGCCTTCTGGCAAAGATAGTACAAAGTGATAACCACCAAAATCCCCAGATGAATACTATAAAGGAGGGAGCCTTTTATAAAGATAAATTGTGAAAGGGTATAGTTACACATCAGCTGTCAAACTAGATGTGATTTGACTAGGTTTTCATCACTGTGTTGATGAAAGACAGCGGGTTGTGGGGAGTGTAGTCCTAGACTCACCAGCTGACTCTGACCTTGAAATTCTTTTCACTTTTCCAGGAAATCAAGACATTGTATCCTAGAAGGAATGGATTTTAAATGCTTAACTCATGTATTTACATGTTTGCCGCTTGTCCACCTCCGTTCTTCCAAAATGAGTAATGGGGATTTGGGAAACACTGAACTGCAATTTTATTCTGTTCTTATTGTTGTATTTCCGCTTTAAAGCAAGCAAAAAAATAGTGTATCACTTGGTGGTATCATTGTTCAGTTGCTAAGTCGTGTCTGACCCCATGGACTGCAGTACGCCAGGTTTCCCTGTCCTTCACCATCTCCTGGAGTTTACTCAGATTCATGTCTATTGAGTTGATGATGCCATCCAACCATCTCATCCTCCGTCATTCCTTTCTCCTCCTGCCCTCAATCTTTCCCAGCATCAGGGTCTTTCCTCATGAATCAGCTCTCTGCCATCAGGTGGCCAGAGTACTGGAGCTTCAGCTTCAGCATCAGTCCTTCCAGTGAATATTCAGGGTTGATTTTCTTTAGGATTGACTAGTTTGATCTCCTTGCAGTCCAAGGGACACTCAAGATATTATTGGTATTATATCATAAAGTAAATTAATACAGTTGTAAGACTTAGTAGGAGAGTCAGACTGCTTTTGGATCCTGGAACAAGGGTTTTTTTTTGTTTGTTTTTTAGAAATTTGTGATTGCCTGCCTCCTTTATTTTCCAGTATTCCCTGCTCATTCACGTCTCCCACTGGAATTTTCCATGTAATGAAGTGAAAATAAGAGAAAGCTATGAAAGAATTCTTTTACAGACTCCATTCTCAAGATAGATTTCCAAATCCCATCACCCATATCTTGCTGGCATGCCCCCAGCTGTCACTACTCTGATGCCAGGCTCATCATTACGGATATAGTTTATTTGCCTGCCCTGTTACTGCTCTTCCCATGTCACAATATTGTATTTCCTGAGTAGTTTAGGTGAACATATTTCTAGCAAGTGAAATGATATAAAATGATTCATGACGGTGAACTGACAACTTGAAGCTGTGAATGAATTAGTTGGTCAGTTAATCTTAGTGGTCTCTTTATAACTGATCTGCTAATTAACCTTAATGATTCTTTGTCCATTAACCTCACAGTTCACTAGTTCTTTGTTTCATTTATTCATCCAACAAGAATTTGTTCTTACTGTGTGTTGGACTTGACTCCAGGTGAGGAAGAAAACAGATAAAGACTTGGCCTCTCTTGTGTGTATCTGAGAGAGAGTAAAAATACAACCACAGGCCAAAAAGGTATATAAAATCAGGACCACAGAGAAAACTAAAAAAGCACAAGAGGAAATAAAAGGGATAAAGGTAGTCAAGGAAGACTTCTCATAGGAGGTGGCATTTGAGCAGAGACCTGCATGAAGTGAGCGAGCTGCCAGGCTTATATCAAATGAAAGAGTGTTCCAGGTAGAGATTACAGTAAGGGCAGAGGTCTAAGGAAAGTGTGTGGTTTTAAGAAATGATTTGGCTCCAACTTCATCACCTCCATGCGACACTGGCCTCAAGGGCCATCAAGAGAGGACAGTGAGCATGCTCAGGAAAGAGCAGGGAGCTGGGGACAATGAAGAGGCATGGGCCCCCATTAAGATCATCTCTGCCTGGGATAGAAAACTAGATTGTAGAGAAATAAAATTCAGAAATTTTCTTTACCCAAAAGTTTAAATTTCACTGATGACCTAAAATTAACAACTACTTTGGTAGAGCCAAAATTACCATTTAAAGATGAAATGTTAAGAGAGGACCAAACCCAATGGCCAACACAGACAGGAAAGACAGACATTGTTCAAATTTGCTAGTAACCGAAGAAATGAAAAATGATGAGACAGTCTGATATTTTGTTCTGGCCTGGACTGAGTCCTTTTCCATAACTCAAATTGTGACCAAAAAGCTATGGGATTTGCCTTGGGTGTTGCCAAGGGGAGGACAAAGGACGTTTCACTCTGTTTGAAATAGTAATGGGAAAAGAAATGAAGCTGCTTTCCAGTTGTATCTACTCAATTTAACTCATTTTTCTGCCTTCTCGTTTTCCACCCCTGTCACCATCATATTCATAAGATTATATGATCAGGGAGAAAAACATGGCTGAACACATATCAGATTAGTAACTTGAGTTCCCTTGGTAGGGAGATGCTATGGCAGAAGGTGGAAAGTGGGCGAGGGAGTGATCCTTGAAAGAAAAAAAAAAAAAAAAAAAAAAAGATGCATCATCAGAAAGCCTGACTGCATGTAAGCACTTCTGTATGGACATACTGTTTTCAGAGGAATGGACACTGACAAGACCTGTAAACTGTAGTGTGTGGTGGCTTTTTTCTGGAGAACATTTGGTGTGTAATGAAAGGGATCACTAGGGACTCAGACCAACCAGCAAAATGTAGACCAGTCATGTTCATATTTGCGTTTGCAGAGAAAACATTAGAGTTGCAAAATAAAAAATGAAGTTAGTAATTTGACTATGAATGTCCAAATACCTAGAGATATGTCAGTTATTTAAAAAATTCTCCTCTTGAATCAGTTGCAATGAACCAGATAGAAAATAAGGAGACTGCAAATCACTGTGTTTTCATCAAGCATTTGCGTCTAGCTGTATATTTTGAGCTTTATATACTGTATATAACAGGTTCCTTCCTTATGAGTGATATTTTACCAAATAGCGATTTCAAAAAATGTTTTAGTTGCAAGCTACCCTAACAATAATTGCAATGATTCATCTAATTTGTGCATCCCTTTCAGAATTTGTTAACGTGTGCATCTTAATTTGGAGAGTGAAGTAATCTTAATTTATTCATGTATGAGCTTCCACCTTGTTTCTGAGGGTTAGTCTCCTGCCGGTAGACACAGGGAAAGGGAAAGGGAAAGGGAGCGTCTTGCCTTCTGACTGAGGGGAAGAAGTGCTGTACCGAAGTGTTCCAGCGTGTCTCAGCGTCCTCTGCTGCTTCCTACCTTGTAATGTACTGGAAACCAAGAGGTCCTTTATTCAGGATGATTAAACCACGGCTTCTGCAGACAAAGGTTTGCATCTCTCCAACTTTCTAAATTGGGATTGTAAACAAAAAGACCCAAGAGAGGGCAATATGGTAGTAAAAAGATGTTTTTTTTCACTGAAAATAAATGTTAACCCACACTTCAGCAGCAAATGATGCAAATTAAAACACAGATACACACAAGTAGAATGAAAATGANGAATTGTGAATTTTTTTGTTCTAGTTCTGTTAAAAATGCCATTTGTAATTTGATAGGATTGCATTGAATCTGTAGATTGCATGTTATAGTATAGTCACTGTCTCTTATACACATCTCTTCAGCAGCAAATGATGCAAATTAAAACACAGATACACACAAGTAGAATGAAAATGATCTCCGTGTTTATGTTTATCAGCACAGTTATTTACAAATAACCCATATGAAAATGTAAAAAATCATATTACATCTTCACATGCCATCTGTATTAACTGAGTAAAGCTTAGTGACAGTATTTGCAAATCTGTAGTAAATTGTACATAGACCTCTTGTGCATTAAAAAAGAAATGTACATAATTTAAAATAAATTACATTACACAATTTACAAAGTAATATTAACAAAAGCTTCTTAGACAGCTGCCTTCTTATTTAAACAAAATAAATACTCAAGTAATTAAATTAACCAAAAAGAAAACACATTTAGGGGGTCATAATTTATAGAAAGACATTGCAAATTTAATAAAGTTATATTTTACAATGACAGATACTGATCGCTTCAAAATCTCTGTGCTAAAAATAGGCAAGAAAAAAGTACCAGAAAGGAAATCTTAATGTTTATTTAAAAAAAAAAAAAAAGAGTCCTGACAAATAGTTGAGAGAAGCTCAGTGAGCATTCAAAGCAGGTAATCTAGAAACTATTGCTTAAAAAAAATCTACAAAACACGGGAAGACTGACACCCAAGGACAGTCTAAATAGAGATTTTTGATCGCTGGAAACATGACTCTCACAACCAAGTGTCTTCATAAAATTACCCATTTTAAGATCAGGCTTGGTAGAAGCACAAAAACATAAAGCTACAAAATTAACGCTATCCATTTAGCATTTGTTTTCCTCATTTAACAATGCAGACATACCCATTTTTCAGTGTCCCTGCTAGATACAGAATTACCGTATCACGCTGCGTAATATCGTTTTTACAGTCCCGTCTGCAGGGCCCACACTGTTTCAGACCCTGAAATCCTGCTCTGTCAGCTCCGGCCACCAGAGGGCAGCACCAGAGAGAACAGGCAGCAATTTCGGGTCTCACATCGCAACCCGACCCAGGGAAGATCATAGTCTGACCTGATGCCTCACAGATGTGTTCACGGACTGCTCTTTCAACACCCTCAAGCTTAGAGGGGAAACAGAACAAGGAACACATTTTAATTTGATCATATATTTACAGATAGTGAGATCCTGGGCCATTTGGGAAGCCTGATTCTTGCAAGTCTATTCAAACCTTGATTCAGCCTGAGGACAGGCTCTTCCTTTGTCAGTTTTGGGAGCTGCAGGCCTCCCTCGCTGTCTCATAGGGTAGGACGTGTGCAGAGACGCAGGGGAAGGATGGTGGAGGGGGGAGTACTAGGTAGGACTAAATCTAAGGTAAGACTTGACATTTTTACAGAAAAGGTCTTTTTGTGGGGTGGGGGCGGGGAGGGGGGATGTCCTGCACAGCTTTCCTTTCTTTATCCATGTCTTTGACTGGTACAATTCTGTTTAAACCAAACTGTTCACACTCTAAGTGACGCTTTGACTCCAAGAGAAAAGAGACATAGGTAGTCACCTCTTTTCTTATTAAAAATGTAGGCATCTTTAGCAGAAGATGGTTTTAGGGAAGCAGACAAGACTAGTTGTTGCTAAGGGATCAGACTGGACAAGAGACCAGGCATTGATCACTGTAAAGGAGCAAGGGTATATAGCGAGTTGAAGGTTAAGAAAAATTGAGAGGCGTTACTTGCTTCCTGTGAGAAGTTTTAAATAACTGTCTTTGTCTTGAAATGTCTAGGAACTTAAGAGGGTTCCGATTAAGCTGCTGGGACCACTGCCACCTGCCTGAGGGTGGAGCAGACATATAGCCCAAGCCTGCCAGCATGGCCTGACACACAGACATGACATGAGAAAAAATGTTCACCAAGTTTGAACACCAAACCTAGAGTGAAGGGTGATGTGTGTGTCATTTTCACTCATTAAGCTTTTCCCCTTCTTTTGAATGTCTTAGATATGCATGTAAACAAAAGCCATTACTAATATTTTACGATACCTAGCAGAGTGTCTTACGTGTGATAATTCAATAAATATTAGTCTTATTACAGGTACTTTGTGCTTTGCTATAATTAAGAACATGCTTTTATGAACCCCTTTTCAAATTAGCTTTAAGCTACACTGTAGTGTCTTCAAAAAGGCTTTGAAATAAGGATTATAGTCAGTTTCCTAGATTAGATATTGATGAAAGAGCAAATCACCCCCTTTCAAGATCAGTTATGTCACTTCTATGTCGTTTAAATGGAAACAGTCCAACAAAACAATACGGTATCAATATTTTTCTTTCTTTTTTTTTTTTTTTCCCAACCAAGCAGACCTTCGTACTTACAGAACAGTGATTCTTAATCTTTGTGGGCTCACAGACCATTTTGGTAAGGCAAAAGTGTCAATAGACAAGTTACTACTATATTCCCCTCCTGAATTCTTAGAATGAACAGGAGGAATACTGTTTTGATGAAATCCCAGTAAAGTATTTAACTCATTATTGACTTATGCCAAGAACAAAAATAAGGCTATTTTCATGTTATAAACATGAATATAGTAACCTTCATTTGTCCAAAATAGCCTCCCTGTACCTTTCCTAACAAGAGGCTAACTTCCAATATGCTCCCTAGTATTAGGTCACACTGAATCTAGATTACTTCATACATGTAACATTGTAAAAGGTAATCAATTTATGAATAAGGTCACCTTGGATTTTTATAACATAATTTTGACCTATGAATTCATGTCATTTTAACAGTATAGGTAGGAGGACACTTATCTGCTTTCTGAATGAATGCCATTGTACAGTATTATAAGTATAGCATTAATAGTAACAATTTATTAAACTCAACAATTTCAAGGGTATTAGGTGTGGCATGCATTTCATAAGACTTAGCAAGATTCTTCCAGTAATGTTAATAGATTCTTTCTCAACCATTTTGGACAAATGGGAGCTCATTTTACTCAAATAAATCAACTTGAGGATTATCTGGGAGACCCCTGAGTACATTTATTGACAATCACAGTTTCAGGGTGACAATATTATTTTTGTCTTCCTCTTTTAGCAAGACAGATGAGATGGAATTTGTTTTTATGCCTTTCCTTCTTGAAATCATTGTTATAATGATTGGTATAATCATTTGAAAATTCTCATTTTCCTGATAACCTGTTTGCTTAGAAATGATTTACACATTGCTTAACGCAGGAAATACTGATCAAGGTTATTAGTGCATACCACCTTTAATGCTTATTGAAATATGTAGAAATCTGCTTATTTGAGGGACAATGACATTCTAATCTATCTTTCGTAATCTTTGCAGATACTCTAGAATGAACAGTAGGGTGAATTCAAACTCTAATACGAAGGTGAAATATCTTCTACCCCTAACTACTTGTACAGCAACACAGCTATGTTTAAGATAAAATGGCTTGTGATACTTTTTTTTTTTAAAGACCTGAACATCTGATGTCCTCCCCTCTCCCAAAGGTAGTTGCAAAACTATTGCCTGAAAAATGGTATTGCTTTTTAATGGCACTTTTTAGATTTTCTTTTCATATGAAAGAAACCAGCCAAGTTAGATATCATTTTACTGTGCCATTCCCAGGGCTACATTTGTGAAAAATATAACTACTTGCAATACATTAAGACGTTTAATGACTGTTTTTCGGTTTTGAAATTAAACACTGATCACAGAGGGTACATGAGTGAAAACTCAAGATGACATGATGGAGAATCAGCACTGGAAAAAACCTCTAGACCAGCAAATCACAACTTGCAAATGTGGCCTGCTGACTGTATAGGAAGTTTTACTGAAAAATAGCCATGCCCATTCTCTATGTGCTGTACTGTGTATTCTCTATGGCTGTCTTCTCACAATGGCAGAATGGACAAGCTGCAACATAGACCTGGCTGGAATATTTACCATCTGACCTTTTACCAAAAAAAAAAAAAAAAAAGGTGCCACCCTTGGTCTAGATATTTAATGAGGTCCTGGACAAAATATTTATTTTTCTCCTTTGAAAATTCTAGTTTTTGATATTATACTTTAAAAAGACTTGCTTCGAATTTTACCACTGAGAAAGACTAAACTATGGATTTTGAAATACATTCCATCTGAAAGTAGGAAAACAAATCTGGGAGAAAAAAAAATCAGACCATTTTGATTTTTTTTCATTACAAAAAATCACCAATAAATTATTTTTTCCATCTGCTCAAAATTAAAAAGACAACCAGCTCCTTTTTTTTCTTTTCTTTTCTTTTTTTAACAAAGATAACAAATATAAAAATCTAGTCATAAACAGCCTTCAAAGTACAATTAGAAACCGACTAGAGGGACCCATCTTTTGGAGGGTTAGTGAGTTCGGGACTTAAACACTGACGTTATCGCCATGCTGTTGATATCACAATGGCTGCAGCGATGAGGAAGTACGTATACAGCAGATGTAACAGCTAACTCCATCCTGTCGCCATCCCAGCTGAACTTTTTACTCTCTTCAGGACACAAGAACTTGTAAATGTCTCCACGACACTTTGAGCACAGATGTCTTCATCCCATATGAAAAGAGGCAGTTTCTATGGCAATACTGGTTAAGCGCCTATGATGCTGCACTAATATAGTGCAAAAATGTGCCTTCCGTATAGCAAAAAAGATCCAGGCAACCAGTTTGAAAATTAGGGAAACTAGAAATGTACTGTATTAACACAAGCAAATTAGTTTTCCAGACAATAACCATTGTAAAATACTGAACTTGAGGACTCTTCTAAGGTACTAGTACAGGTCCAGCATTCGTACTTTGGAGAGAGACAAGAAGTCTTACAAAAGGGTCTTTGCCTCTGAAATGCAGCTCAGTGAAACTATTAGCAACCACCAAGATGCTGAATTTACTCAATGGGTTTTCTGCTCAGTTTAGAGCTTAGTTTTAGCCACCATTAGAATTGCTTATTAACAAGTATATAATCTGACATAATAATGTGTATCATTCAGTTGAATAGGCATGTTGTTATGTTTGAATATAGTAGTGTAGAGATTTTGGTATTAAACTCTTCATGCGAAAATGTTACTAGGGGTTAACACTGCAGACAGAGGCTTGCATCAGGCATCCTAAACTGGTCAATCCCACCATCATGTTTTTAGAGATGAAAGTGAATTATCAGTTGGTAGATTTCAGAAAAGATCACAAAAAACTCTCAGAATGCATCATGTATCAACTAAATCTAGAATTCTCAGGGCTGATGGTTTCGATGTAAGCAGTACTGTCTTGGTGTATCCAATGGCACCGTGATTTTCACTCCTTCCTTAATGATGATCTTTTAAGGAGTAACACTGTAGTTTAATCCACACAGTTTGAACAGCTTTGTGGCCTCTGGATATCTACAGCAAAGGCAGAAAGCTGAAACTGGAAGCTGCAGGGTAACTTACGACTTACATGTCAGCATCTCCATCATAGGCTAAGGTCAAAGGTTTCAGCCTGTTGTTTTGCCTTCTTTGGGGTTTCTTTGGCTTCTTGCTGTTAAAAACAATCAATAAAACTGTGAGAAAGAAAATCTTCAATTGTAATTTTTATTGCTTTAAATGAAAAAAAAAAAACCAAACAGAAACAGCGATAAACCTAAAAATTGATTGTCTACATTTTCTAAATTCAATCCCCAAATTTGATTTTTTTTTTAAATTCCTCAGTTTTACACTCTGAATAAAGATAAACCAGAACCCTTCAAGTATGTTATTATCTGGTAAAAGATAAATTATCTAGATAAAATTTCTCTGGNAAAAAAAAAAAAAAAAAAAGGTGCCACCCTTGGTCTAGATATTTAATGAGGTCCTGGACAAAATATTTATTTTTCTCCTTTGAAAATTCTAGTTTTTGATATTATACTTTAAAAAGACTTGCTTCGAATTTTACCACTGAGAAAGACTAAACTATGGATTTTGAAATACATTCCATCTGAAAGTAGGAAAACAAATCTGGGAGAAAAAAAAATCAGACCATTTTGATTTTTTTTCATTACAAAAAATCACCAATAAATTATTTTTTCCATCTGCTCAAAATTAAAAAGACAACCAGCTCCTTTTTTTTCTTTTCTTTTCTTTTTTTAACAAAGATAACAAATATAAAAATCTAGTCATAAACAGCCTTCAAAGTACAATTAGAAACCGACTAGAGGGACCCATCTTTTGGAGGGTTAGTGAGTTCGGGACTTAAACACTGACGTTATCGCCATGCTGTTGATATCACAATGGCTGCAGCGATGAGGAAGTACGTATACAGCAGATGTAACAGCTAACTCCATCCTGTCGCCATCCCAGCTGAACTTTTTACTCTCTTCAGGACACAAGAACTTGTAAATGTCTCCACGACACTTTGAGCACAGATGTCTTCATCCCATATGAAAAGAGGCAGTTTCTATGGCAATACTGGTTAAGCGCCTATGATGCTGCACTAATATAGTGCAAAAATGTGCCTTCCGTATAGCAAAAAAGATCCAGGCAACCAGTTTGAAAATTAGGGAAACTAGAAATGTACTGTATTAACACAAGCAAATTAGTTTTCCAGACAATAACCATTGTAAAATACTGAACTTGAGGACTCTTCTAAGGTACTAGTACAGGTCCAGCATTCGTACTTTGGAGAGAGACAAGAAGTCTTACAAAAGGGTCTTTGCCTCTGAAATGCAGCTCAGTGAAACTATTAGCAACCACCAAGATGCTGAATTTACTCAATGGGTTTTCTGCTCAGTTTAGAGCTTAGTTTTAGCCACCATTAGAATTGCTTATTAACAAGTATATAATCTGACATAATAATGTGTATCATTCAGTTGAATAGGCATGTTGTTATGTTTGAATATAGTAGTGTAGAGATTTTGGTATTAAACTCTTCATGCGAAAATGTTACTAGGGGTTAACACTGCAGACAGAGGCTTGCATCAGGCATCCTAAACTGGTCAATCCCACCATCATGTTTTTAGAGATGAAAGTGAATTATCAGTTGGTAGATTTCAGAAAAGATCACAAAAAACTCTCAGAATGCATCATGTATCAACTAAATCTAGAATTCTCAGGGCTGATGGTTTCGATGTAAGCAGTACTGTCTTGGTGTATCCAATGGCACCGTGATTTTCACTCCTTCCTTAATGATGATCTTTTAAGGAGTAACACTGTAGTTTAATCCACACAGTTTGAACAGCTTTGTGGCCTCTGGATATCTACAGCAAAGGCAGAAAGCTGAAACTGGAAGCTGCAGGGTAACTTACGACTTACATGTCAGCATCTCCATCATAGGCTAAGGTCAAAGGTTTCAGCCTGTTGTTTTGCCTTCTTTGGGGTTTCTTTGGCTTCTTGCTGTTAAAAACAATCAATAAAACTGTGAGAAAGAAAATCTTCAATTGTAATTTTTATTGCTTTAAATGAAAAAAAAAAAACCAAACAGAAACAGCGATAAACCTAAAAATTGATTGTCTACATTTTCTAAATTCAATCCCCAAATTTGATTTTTTTTTTTAAATTCCTCAGTTTTACACTCTGAATAAAGATAAACCAGAACCCTTCAAGTATGTTATTATCTGGTAAAAGATAAATTATCTAGATAAAATTTCTCTGGTACTAATAATGGAATAATGTTATAGTATAGTCATTTATATTTGTCCACAAACTTTTATAAATAACACAATTTATAATATGTTTTAAAAGACAGTTAAATTAGGTATTATCATAATCTCTTCCTCAGTAGTAACTTAACAAAAAGTGTACAGTTCACCATAAGTATACAAAGTAATATATGGTGCTTACATAACCAGGGGGAACAATTTGAGAAGATGACCTGGGGCAGTTCTGGTTCATATTCAGAAATTAAATGGTTCGGATTCAGTTGCTTTTAGATTATCCATCTATGCTTATTCAGAAACTCAGATGAACCCTAAATAAATGTGGAATGCTTATTTGAGACATTAGATTGCTGTTCCTGGTTATGGCCAATTGAAAGTATTTCCTCTGAAATAGATCTCCTTAGATTTTTAAATATTGAAACACTCACCAAGCTAGATAGATCATGGAGACAATGAAGATGAGTAATACGAATGCCCCAGCTGCTACACCATAAACCCAGGTCTTCAGTCTCCCATCTAAGAAGAATAGACATTGGTCATTAACCTACATTAGTCTGCTATATATAATACAGTCTTTATGACCAATGACCAGTCACATATGACCAAGTTCTTTGAAAACTCAAAATGAATTATTGCTTAGGCAGAGTTAATGATTAATGCAAAGCTGCTATTATGTGTTAGATGCTCTTTCATTAAAGATAAATTCTCAATGAAAACTGAATTGAAAAACGGTAAATATTGTTGCAATTTGAGTTCAGATTTCAGGTTAATATGTCTAAATTTCTGCTACTTCCTATATGGATTTTACTTTAAAGTCAACATATGTGTTAGCTATATAAATGTTTGCTTCTGATTTTCATTCTATCTTCAGAATGGCAATTGTGAGAAAAGAAAACAATGCAATTTCAAGAAATTCCTACAACTTTTTTGATGCTGACAGGTATCTCAACATAAATTTTGTCATTTAAATATTTTTTTTCAGATGAAAGTAAATATACTTAACACTTTTGGAATTAATCCTTTAGTTTATACTTTAGAGTGTGCTTTAAAATTAATTTGACAATATCATTTGTAAAAATAAACAAGTTTGATTAACACATGAAAGAATCTCAAAATAACTTTTTTTCTATTTTTTTCTATTTATGGAATCAGACAAAACAGGAACTTTTTTTCTAGTTTTATGACAGGAACTTTTAAAATTTGGTTTTCTGGTCTCATTCTCTTTGAAATTCTGTTTTATGTTCTGAACAAACTTCAAATGGATGATAGTATTAATGATTTTGCCTAACTTGTTCCTCACACCAACATTTATTTTCTGTTATACCCAACCAGCTAAACATAAATTTTAATACTGAAATTACAGATTAGGCAAACTGACCCTACAGAGACTCTAGTTTATCCAACATTTGAAAGATGTCAAAAGCAAATCAGTACTATGATGATGATGATGATGATTTTTGCCTAGAGCTGGATCAACCTAGGAGTTCATTCATATGCTGGAAATAAACCAAGTTAATATTCTAGATATTTTCTTTTTCAATTCTAAATCTTTTAAAAAACGAAGTGAGTTCAAAATCCAAAGAACTGTTCTACTGTTGGGTTTATTTGTTCTGAGAGAAGTTCAACAAATATTTTTGTTTTTTTCAGAAAACAAGAGCATGATTAATTGTATGTTTTTATAATGTATACCTTTTTAATATATTAAAATGTTCATTTAAGGAAAACTATAAAGTAAATAATGACAATAATAATATGTTATATTTAAAAAGAAGTTTTGATATGAGGAGATCTGCTTGGATTCTTAGTCAAGGTCAAGATTGCAAATGGCCATTTGTTGGTCTGCCATCTTGGATACTGAGAAGAAGGGCTTTCCATGCATACACAGACAGGTCAGCTTTACAAAATAAAGTTTATCTTAAGATGATGTGGTTATATATTAATCACCCAAGCGGTGAAAATACTTTTAAAAAATCCCAGTAGTGATTCACCAGTAAGGTAAAATGTTTTGACTCCATGCATTAAAAATACAGTTGTGCTAGCTATGCAAATTCTTTCCTTCCTTTCTCAAGTTTCTACTGGCGTTAGGAAGTAGTTTATGCTTTGCTTTGCCTGGCAATTTCCTTTGGTCATGAAGTGGTAATCCCTCTAGGGTGTGAGGAGAAGTGGCATATGAGCTGAGTTACATGTAGCTTTCGCAGCACATTTTCAAGCACCAGCTTAGTTCCAGGGATGAGTCTATGGCTGAATCAACTGAGGAGACCGGATGCGCAGAGTAAGGATGGAAAGTGATCAGGCTTCAAGTCCATTACTGGATACATTATGAGCTGTCTGTTTAACGACATGGGTCTGGTCAGTCTCCAAGTTTAGACCGCCCCATTGAGACAGGAAGGCTCCACGCCTGTCCCCATGCATCTGGTCCTAGTACAGATTCTGAGTATTTGAGTGTGCCAGCTCCAAGTACTGACAGAAATTGGTCTGGCTGCCAAGCATCCCCTGCATTACTGACCTTCCCATTTAGGGTTCAAATATTTACCACTCTGTGGTCTGGCTGCCAAGCATCCCCTGCATTACTGACCTTCCCATTTAGGGTTCAAATATTTAACACTCTGTGGTCAAATGGAAAATTCTTGAATGTCTTTTCATAGTTTTGATCTGTTCTAGTTCTGCATGACAGCACACTTTCCCCCTAATATTTTCACTGTGAGATTGCTTTAGTCAATGTGAAAATAATTCTAAATTTATGACTGAAATTTATCAATCCTAGAATTTTTCTCAGAAGAGAGCAGATTCATATCTCTGAATTTTGAGTATGATTGCCTTTGTCATAATAATTGTAAAAGTTATACGAATAGAAGACAGTATCAAAAGAAATGACTATAGATGAAATAATTCTCTCTTAAGAAAATGCTTGCTCATTATTGGTTAAATATACAGCCAAGGAATGCCACATCAGCACCGTCTGGTCACTTCACCTGGCCCAAACGGCTGCAGAAACCAGGTCCTTCCCCGTCCCACTGGGTTACTGGAGGGCTGGGTTGGATGCACTGCCCGACTGGTTTTCACGTCTCCTCTTTTGTCCTCCACAGTAGGTATCACCATCACGGGGATCAGTGTGCACTGCTCAAGTGTACCATTGGAAGACATGACTTCAGTGTACCCTTCTTCACAACTGCATGTCCTTGTCTGCAGGAGAACAAGACTTACACTGTACATGCAAGGTGATACCACACCTGACCTGAAGGGCAGGCTTTAAAGAAGTACTGTTTTGGGAATTTACTCCACGTAATTTCTGTCACCACTATGTAAAAAACAATACACTTTTTGGGTACCTTATACAAATTTATTCTAATGGTAGAAGGAAGTGCACTCAGAATCATTTATACTGATAAAACGAAGTAGTCCCCAAATAGAATTTTTATGCCTCAAGACATTTTTCGGGGTTGGGGGGGATGGATTGTACCAGAAGCAGTGTGATGACAGACGATGAAGCTGGTTTGTCTACTCTAATGAATTCACACATACCTCGCTACAGTATGAGTGGGGTTGACTACACGGTGGGGTACAAGACCTGTCAGCATCAGGCTGGCGCACCACCAAGCAGCCCCCTGCAGAACAGAAAATCATATTTTGACAAGTAGCATCTCTTACAGTGATTAAAAAAAAAAAAAAGCCACATCATTGTTGTAGACTGATCTTTGAATCCTGAACTGCCTTGGGAGTCTCATAGAGTTCTGAAGGCAGCTGACTGGAATACCTGGTTAACCTTGACCACTTTATTTAGGAACTTGAGACCCTTCTCATTCAGAGGACATCGTACCTGCCACCCCAGCAGTACCTGTTGATTAGAGGATTTTATAGTTGATACTTTGAAAACACTAATTGTCTGCAAACTGATGTCATAGCTTCTGAGACCAAGTCCAACATTAAAAAGCAGATTTAATTCTCTTTTAAAGTTAAAATTCTTTCCTTGTTTTTCAAATGAACAGTCTTCAACTTAAGATACCTTTTTGACTTATGTGACAACCTTGTAAACGGATTTTTTTATAATACGCATTTCTTTTGGAGAAAGTCACTAATTCAGGATTTTTTTTTTTTTTTTGGTATATAAGAAAACAAATGCAGCTTCTAAGTGGTATGTCTGCACTATTGTTTTAACTCGACACTACAGTTCTCTAGTAACTCCTCTTATTTCTTCCTTCTTCTCGAGTTTAGTACCAGGTATGCCACAGTTGTTACAATGAAGTTTTCAGGATGAGACTAGATATCATTAAGAAACAGAACTGGTAGCATGTAAAGAACTCATAGCTTCAAACCACACTTGATCAATTTCACAGAATTTTAGCAAAGCAAAAATTTTCCTTTATTTATGGAACTGATGATCCTCTGGAATCCAATTAAAGGTGTTAATTCTTCGCCTTATCACTTAACATTATAAACAAAATATTCACAGAAAAATTGTTATGGAAAAGCAGTTATTCATTGCAAGGCAGCTGGAGTGACATGGCTGTACCGAAGTTATTAGCATTAAACACGTGAAGACAAAGGAAATCATTGTGAATTTCCTGTAAGGACAACTATTCATAAAATTAGAACAATCGATCAAGGTAGGTAATATTCTTTACATGCTTGACTATTTCCCATAAACAGTCTTACCTCTCCTAAAAGATGGGAGAAGAATGCATATAGTGTTTTATCACAAATCATTTACACAATTTTTGGGGGGGCTATAAAACAGCTTTAGACGGGGATAAATATATGAGATACTCTATGGAAAAGAAATTGAAAATATGATTTCTACAGGTAAATCTTTTAAAAATTCGACTTACTTTATATTGGGAATAACCCCAATTTCAGTGTGGAAAGAACTTGTAATGTGTAGAATAG
Source organism: Neotragus pygmaeus (assembly GCA_006410875.1). NCBI lineage: Eukaryota > Metazoa > Chordata > Mammalia > Artiodactyla > Bovidae > Neotragus > Neotragus pygmaeus. The sequence goes on along the minus strand of SJYV01005297.1, from coordinate 145,570 downwards.
AAGTCAGACAATGATTATTTGCATCCATATTTGGGGAAAAAAAAACACTGAAAACTAACAGGATTCACTGGGAAAGCTGTAAAACTCCTGATTAGTTTAAAGAAGGTAGACATTCATTTTCAACACCTGAGTTGAGTGGTGTCCATGCATGCTAATTCACTTCAGTTGTGTCTCTCTGTGACCCCATGGACTGTAGCCCACCAGACTCCTCTGTCCATGGGGATTCTCCAGGCAAGAATACTGGAGTGGGTCGGCATGCCCTCCGCCAAGGAATCTTCCTGACCCAGGGATTGAACCTGTATCCCTTACATCTCCTGCACTGGCAGGCGGGTTCTTTACCAGTTCTGCCACCTGGGAAGGACCACCTCTCTCATGTCTTCAGGGTCAGAAAGCCTGTGCTCCTCTCCCCAAAGCTCTGTCTCCCTCTGTTGCCTCTGAGAGTGGCTTGCTTGGATTTTTTTTCCCCCCAGAAAATGACACTGTCAGAGAGCAAAGGGTTTCCTGGTAGGTGTCTTGTGTTTATTATAGATATGTCCACTGAGAGTTGCTATTATCAAGTGTTTCTTAACCCAGCTCATGTATAAAATCTTATCTTCACAAGAATACAATTTGACATCCTGCTCTAGCTTTCATAGGCTGGAAATGCATAATTAGGTTTCAGTAACTCCAAGTAATTTAAAACTCAATATAAAAATTTATGCTTTCCAAAAAGCATAGTGATCCCTGATCTTGTCATCTTACTGTAGATGTTACAATTAAATTTACAAATGGATATTACTCAGAGGCACCAAAATGCACACTACCTTTTTTTCTGCCAGAGGGTCAAAAAAATGGCAGCAGGTCAGCAGGTCCTCTGAATAGTTAACGTGCAACCCTCACGCTACACTGTGGAGAGTCCTGTGGACAGATCTCCACAAATACGTTGTTTTGAGACACTGGGGACCCATCTCTGGGTCCATAGGCTTGATACTGAGGTTCTTCTGACCTTAGTTCCTTGATAGGAAATTTTTGCAGGGTGGCTCACTCTATCTTGGGAGCCAATTTTCTTCCCTCTTCAAGGGTCTTTGGGACCCTTACATTTACTGGACTCAGATAAGGAAACTTTTAGTAACTGTAGATTAATTCTATGGGGTCTGTTTGGGTCAAAGGGAATTTTTAAAAAAGCTCTTCATTTGGATGTTTCCTTTCAATGTATAATAAGTTTTAAGTGGGGACAGAGTAGGTACCATGACTACTCAGATGCTCTGAGCTTGAGTTTTACCAATAGGTCTTGTATCTTAGTGAATTAAATAAAAACTAGAGATCATAGATTTCTGAATTTAAACAAAATATTTGGATTTGTATAATCATATTCTCTTGGCAATATTTTTGGACTGCATATATTACCTCTAAGGCATAGAAACAGATGTAGTCAACAAAATACTGACTTTTTAGCATGTAGTAAGTTATTAATACATAAGATGTTTAAGAAAACAATCTGAGATTAACTTATAATGGCAATTTATTAGAATTAGACAGTAATATCTGAAATGGCTGGGTGAGGGGGAATCTAATTGAAACATTTAAAAGTAAAACAATTTATCCCTGGTCATCAGGTACACAGCTCAGGTGTTGTGAACTCAACCACATGTGGAATACTGAAAAAATATCTCTGTTTTCTTAATTATTTTCTTTAGCCACTTACATGTGTGTTATAGGAAGACTTTCAAAGACCAAAGAGGAATGGAAGGTTTACCTGTTACATTGACACCATCTGATCTTTGACACCAGACTGTTCGGGAAGAGCCCTTCCAAGCACTGGCCATCCATTTATACTCGTAACACTGTCCATCTGCAGGGGCACAATACACATTAACAGGGGCCTTCTGCAGGCCAGGGGGCAATCATGGAGACAGGTATTAGTGCAATGTTTATAAACAACTGGAAAGGGATAAGAAGTCCATCCTGAATGATTCAAACGTGAAGTTACCTTCCTGAAGTTGCCAAATCAGTTCAGGGGGAAGTCGCCATATAGATGTTACAAAATTCCAGATGCATGCCTAAATGCCAACTAATTTTCCAAGTCGGCTACCATACTGTTTGATGTGAACCCAGATTTTCAATTTAAATTTACGTTTTATTTAAAGCATTATATCAGACATACAAATAAGAACAGAGAATAACTGAAAAAATATATTCAACTACTCATCATTCAATTTTAGTCATATTTGCTTTAGTTTTGTTTGTTGATGAGTAAAAAATACTAACAAGCTTGATGGCCTATTATAGTCCTTCCTGATCTCCCTCTGTGTCTGTCCTGCAATATGCACTATTTTGAAGTAGACACAAGCATTTCCGTGATAGGCTTTTTATTCTTTGAATATAACTATAATATAAATACATGTAATCGATAAATGACTTACAACATTATTTTTAGGCAGTTTTAAAATTTAATAAGCATTATATTGGCACATGATACATATATATCTTTTTGAAAGTCAATAGCCAATGTTATAGATGAAATATTTCTATGTGATTTTTTAATACAGACTCGGTCAATTTTAGCTGCTGCACAGAATTCTGTGATACTAATTACAATTTATTTCCTCTATGGATGGGCTTTTACGTTGTATTCAATTTATGCTATTACAACAGTGCCTCAGTGGCCAGCCTTGTGCAAGCCTCCTAGTGTATCTTTAAGGTAAATATTTAGAAGGGAAATTTCTGGGCATTACTGTAGGGATAGCTGAAACTTTACTAAACACAGCTCATTTTTTTTTCTTTAAATGGTGACAGTTTACATACCCCCCAGCAGTGAATAAGAGTTACTATTACTCTAAACCCTCAAAAACATTTGTAAGTTCCAGATTTAAATTTCTTGTCTATCTTGCGGGTGTGGAAAGCTATCTTGTCATTTTAAATTACAGCTATTACCAAAGCTATCAAACAGTAAGGAAAACATTTTGCAGCATTCAGATTTCCTCTTGTGAGCTGCTTATGTATCTCTTTTGGTTCTCAGCCCTTCTACTGAAATCTATGCCTTTTCTGAGTTGTGGGAATTTTTTATTCTAGAATAACAGTTCTCAGATGATGATCCAGGGACCAGGGATGCCTTTGGCATTCCCTCAGAGTATGTGTGTGAGGATTTTCCCTTCTAACTGCACACCTGGGTAAGTAAGCCTGGACTTCCTTCACATACAGAAACTAAACTAAGATGGCAATAGACTGAATGCAGAGGCAGATGAGAGAATGCAGCTGTCTTCTGTGAAGCCAGATGTTACAGAGAGGTGAAAAAGTGTAAAAGAAGACCATTCCTGTCATAAAAGTTATTTTCTTTCTGCTTTGGAGAATAGTTATTTTTTCGGGAAATATGTTAAGATAACATACAATTGATTTGTGATTGTTTTAAATAATTTACCAAATATTTAAAAACTTAACAGTTGTCATTTTTCAGTATGCAAAAGTTTGATATGTATACATCAAAGAAAAACCATTTGGGGTCCTCCACAATTTTACAACTATGAAATTGTCTTGGAATGCTGAAAAGCTTTAGGATAGTTGTTCTAGACACTAATTCCTTCAAACTGACTTCAGATATCTTCTCTGTGTCTGTGGCTTGTCTGGCAACCTAGTTTATGATCTGCTTTACGATGTGCGCATGCTCAGTCGCAGCCGACTCTCTGCGATCCCGTGGACGGCAGCCCGCCAGGCGCCTCTGTCCATGGGATTCTCCAGGCAAGGCTCCTGGAGTGGGTTGCCATGCCGTTTTCCTGTGTCACTATGAAGAAGATTTAAATTTTGATTTGAAAGTGTTTTTATTGTTCACCATTTTTGTTTGTGATCTTAGTGTTGTACTGGGGAGATTTTTCTCATTTTTTTCCTCCCCAACTTTATTTCTTAAGATTTCACATAAATGGGAGCTGTCTGTTTAAATTTTTAGTAAGACTCATAAGTAAAGCCATCTAGGTTTTAGTGTGTGTGCATGTGTGAACCTATGTGACACACTTGTTTTTTAATAGTTATGGAATCTACGGTTTGCGTCTCCATTACGTTTGATAAATAACATTCTAATAGCTGTCAGGTTTTTACATTTACTAGCAAAATATATTCACAGAAATTATAGTTTTTAAACACTATCAGTATTACAACTTTGTTCTCTTCTTTGGTTTCATTGAGTTTTCCATGAGGTGGTCTACTTTGTTTAATCAAAAAGCAAGCTATTGGTTTTATTGATTATGTTGGTTATTTTCTATCACTGAATTCATATTTATCTGTATTACTTATATGTTATCTCCCTTTTCTTTCCTTTTTTAAAAAATTGGGTTGAAAGTCAAGTTTACATTATACTTTTCCCTCTCCTGTATAAGCATGTAAGGCTTTAAATCCCCTTCTAAATACTTTGCTGCTACGCCCTGCATAACATCTGATATGTAACACTCTAGAAATGTAGCTTTCAGTTTTTAGTTCTGTGGGTGCATGAGAGAATTTCTTTGCCATTGCTTTTGGTGATTCTGAATTGTCATTATGGGGTAAATCATCCCCTTTCTTTTCTTGGGAATTAACTCACTTATTGTAACTGCTGTCCTATCTTTCCTTCTTTACTTACCCTGTCCCCAGAATATGGATGGTAAATTTGAGAAAATGTAATCAATAAGGTGGATAATTCAATAATTCCTGGGTTAAGTCATCTAGCTCAGGTGGCTTTTATTCTAAGCACTGTTCTCCAACATTCTAAGCTTTCCTCAACTTTTCAGTAATATAGATTTTGGCCCTTCTTTGCTAATATATATGTCATGCTCCTTAATTACTTCAGAACATAAGCAAGAATGAGAAGGTTTTTTGTTGGGCGAGACATTCTCTGCTAGGTAACAATGCTTTGAGGTTTTTGTAAATGTAATGTATTGCTTATACTGGATGCATGGCTCTGCGTGTATATACATATACACACAGACATATAAACATATATTTTTATATATTCTGTATGTAAAATTCAGACCAGTCCTTACCAATACTTTATCAATTTCTGAGACTATAGTAAAATGTCTCATTTTGCTATTTCTTTGTAATTTTTCTTCAATTTAAATAAATTGAGGATATTTTTAGATTCACATAGGATCAAGATTGTTATAGGTATGTACAAATAACATGCTCCGAATGATCTTAGATTTCTTTAACTCATAAAACTTAGAGATACTATTAAGTATTTCATACCTAACTTATGAAGGGTGGCAAGACTCTTCTCTAAATCTTTAGAATTCAGAATCATACGCTTAACCTAATTCTCAACTTTTTAAAAGTGAGATCTTAGCAAATTTCCTTATCTAACAGAAAAATTTACACTTTTTCTTTTGCTTATCAACATAACACTAAAATAAATTGGTGTTAAGAGTGGTCGCACTCACCATCACATGATTTTGTTTCCAGCTTCTGCTCTGGGCACAGATGTTGGTTCTCTAGTTCTTGTATAATCACCGCTCTGGAACGGACCTGTATTCCACCAAAACCGAGGTCCTCGCCGTTCACACAGGTCAGCTGACACAGGCTCCAGGAAGACCAGTCCTTCAAATAACAGTCACCTGCAAAGCACAGGTTGGTAGTTTATACCCTTAAAGTTTATACCCCATAAAGAATAGCCAACCAGATCATCATTTTATGTTTAAGCCAATTAAGCATTGTTTTTAGATATGCCAGTCAAACATGATATTGGTAAGACGTATATTCAGTTCAGTTCAGTTCAGTCGCTCGGCGTGTCCGACTCTTTGCAACCCCATGAACCACAGCACCCCACACCTCCCTGTCCATCACCAACTCCCGACTGTCCATGGAGTCGGTGATGCCCCATCTCATCCTCTGTCGTCCCCTTCTCCTCCCACCCTCAATCTTTCCCAGCATCAGGGTCTTTTCAAATGAGTCAGCTCTTCGCATCAGGTGGCCAAAGTATTGGAGTTTCAGCTTCAACATCAGTCCTTCCAATGAACACCCAGGACTGATCTGCTTTAGGATGGACTGGTTGGATCTCCTTGCAGTCCAAGGGACTCTCAAGAGTCTATTTATACATTTGTGCTAATAATGTCATTTTCTGAGTGGATGTTACTGAGTATAGGCTTTGTGTTGCTTAATGATATCAAATGCAGACTATGCTTAAAGCAGCTTGTCTGTCATGATTCCCCTTATCTTAAATGACACCGATACTGAATTAACACCAGCTACCGCAACTCTTGTCATTACCATCATAAAGAGGTTTACTAAGCACTCGGGACTATTAAAAGAAAATATAAATAGACATAGGTCTTGTCATCTAGGTATTCAAAATTTTGAAGAACTTGAAGTCCAAGGCTTGGTTCCTATTTCTTCTCAAAGTTGTGGTGGTGAGACAGCCAACCAAACTGCTCTGGCGTGGCAGTAACGCACACAATTTCCTCTGACCTGTATCTTCAGTCTACTTCCGCCACTTTCTTCAATAATATACTGAAGAATAATATACATGCAAAATAATGACACATCATAAGTGCACAGACAGCTGAATTTTCACAATCTGATTAAATACCCACGGAAGCAACCTTTAAATCAAGCCACCAAGCATTCTCAGAATCTCAGTAACCCTCCCCATGTCATGCATGGAGTAGAACCACATGCGCTTTCTAAAGATTGGTTTCTTTCGCTCATTTACGTTTGTGAGATCCATCACAATTTGCTCATTGTTACCACTGTGCTTTATTATATAAACATGCCACCATTTACATATCCATTATACTACTGATGGGCGTGTATAGAGTTGTTAATTTTTCTCATTATGAATACTGCTGTTGTGGACATTTTAGTATGAGTCTTTTGGTGAACTTATATATGTATTTCTTTTGGGTATATAACTAGAAATTAGTTACAGTCCTGTAGGAATTGTTGGGTCGTAGTATGTGTTCATCTTCAACCATTTTGAGAACAGGGGAGACTTAATGCAATACACCTTTCCCATGCACTAATTCATTCTTTAGGACACTGCTTGATGACCCTGTTCAGAGGGTATTTTGATAAATACAGATCCGTAAGACGTTCTTATCACTTTAATTATTTCAGCCATATCACCTAATTTATATTGCCTTATATTATGCTGAAGATGTCTAACGTTAGCACAAAGTTGCCTGCAGATCTGATTAATGAAAAAATACTTGTGGCAGGATTAAGAAGTTCTGGAAAGACATGAATTACTGACAAACAGATCCATGTATAATACTAAAGTGGAGTGATTTTCGTAGGCCTTTATTATAGTGCGTCGTTATTACTCTATGTAATGTCATCCTAAAATGAAGGAAATTGTAGTAAATTTTGGAATTGCTAGGGAAAAAGAAACTAGTAAAGAATTTTTAAGCGGCCAAAGAAAGTTTTAGAAATATTTATATCCCTTAGGAAATGCTACTTTGGGGTCACTCAGCTTTTAATTATACAGGAGAAGCTATTAAAAATGACCTAGAGGAACTCTTGTCAATATGAGTGTAGTGTAACTGCATCTCGGAGACTGCAAACTCCATGGAAGTAAAATACACTTTTTTACTACTACGCTTTAGCTCTCTTCTCATATCACTTGACATAGTGTATTTTGACACAAAATTCAATCTTTTAATGTTAGTCTGTGAATTATACAATTAGCACTCCAAAATAATCTATGTCAAGCTTCCAAGATTTAATAACAGTAAATGAGTGTGAGGCACTGACTTGCATAAAATATATTTTTATATTTTGCCATATAAACCACTGTAATAATAAAACTACACTCTGTCTGCCAAAGATAATTACAACTGTTTGAAATGCATTTGCTACCTCAGTATTCTACTTTTTACGCTTATTTGCTCATATGTTGCTAGCTTTTAAAACCCATCATTGGAAAAAATTAGCAAGAGGGGACTGGAAATGAATAGATTGTAATTTACAACAGGAGCCTCCCACTGGATTTCTAATTTGCTTTAATTAAAATGGTGAATTGCCCTGTTCTATATTACTATGAGATCTTGAAATTTTTCTTCAAGTTGTTTACAACAGATTTTATATTGGAGTACAGTTCATTAACAAGATGTGTTAGCTATAAGTGTACAGCAAAGTGATTCCCTGTACCTGTACAAGTATCCGTTAGTTTTTAACTTCTTTCCCCATTTAAACTGTTACAGAATATTAAGCCTAGTTCCCTGTGTTATACAGCAAGCCTTGTCAATTATCTGTAGAAGTATGTATATGTCAATTGCAAACTCAATCCACTTCCCAACCCCATCTCCCCTGGTAACCAAGTTTGTGCTCTTGTGAGTCTGCATCCGCTTTGTAAATAGTTCATTTGTATCTTTCTTTTAGATTCCACACGTAAGCACCATCATATGATACTGTCCTTCTCTGACTTCCTTCACTTGCTATACTAATCTCCAGGTCCCTCGCTGCTGCTGCAGACGGCACTGCTTCATTCTCGTTAATGGCTGAGTAATTTCCCCTTGTATATATGTACCGCATCTTCTTTGCCCATCCTCTGTCAATTACATCGACACTTAGATTTCATCCAGGTCTTGGTGATTGTAAACACCACCGCAAAGAACACAGGCAGGCATGAGTCTTTTCCGAATTACGCCCGGGAGTGGGATTGCTAGATCATATGGTAGTTCTATTTTTAGTTTTTTAAGCAGCTTCCATAATGCACTCCTAAACAGTTGTACCAAATTATATTTCCACAAACAGTGTGGGAGGGTTCCCGTTTCTCCAGTCTCTACAGCATTTACCGATGGCAACTTTACATGATGGTCACTCTGACAGGTGGGGGGCGATACCTCCTTGAATTAATTTGCACTTCTCAAACACTGACAGAAGCCTCAGCAGAACAGATTTGAGAGTTTGGGATTTGTCTGAGGTGGGGGATTGGTTGGTGAAGGGAAACGGGCAAGAAGTAAAGACACACAAACCCTTGGGTGTTTGTTCTGGCACATTCCACTCTCATTTACAACCCAGAACAGTACTTTCTGTAAGTCTGCTGCTACTGCTGCTAAGTCGCTTCAGTCGTGTCCGACTCTGTGCGACCCCAAGGACGGCAGCCCACCAGGCTCCCCCATCCCTGGGATTCTCCAGGCAAGAACACTGGAGTGGGTTGCCACTTCCTATGGTGCCCCAATAAGCAGAGTTGGGAATGAAGAAATGCTGCCTCCTTGTGGCCATTTTGAGTAAAAGCAACTTTACAACCGGGGCACAGGGGCACTTAAAACTCACGAGATCTGTGGGACCGTAAGACCCCTTCCTTCAGGAAATGGCCTGGGGTACATAATAGGACAACAATGCAAACAGGGCAGGCTCTTAAGAAGNCTTCAGTCGTGTCCGACTCTGTGCGACCCCAAGGACGGCAGCCCACCAGGCTCCCCCATCCCTGGGATTCTCCAGGCAAGAACACTGGAGTGGGTTGCCACTTCCTATGGTGCCCCAATAAGCAGAGTTGGGAATGAAGAAATGCTGCCTCCTTGTGGCCATTTTGAGTAAAAGCAACTTTACAACCGGGGCACAGGGGCACTTAAAACTCACGAGATCTGTGGGACCGTAAGACCCCTTCCTTCAGGAAATGGCCTGGGGTACATAATAGGACAACAATGCAAACAGGGCAGGCTCTTAAGAAGCTAATTTCAACAGGTAACTTTACTCACTGTTTAGAAGAAAAAAGGACCTAACAAAGATCCTCAACATTGTCCATCATCAGATCTATACTGAGGGATCACCTCTCACCTGTCAATAAGGCAATCATCAAAAAGTCTAAAAGCAGTTAAGTGCTGGAGCGGGCCTGGAGAAAGGGAACTCTCCTCAGTGCTGCTGAAAACGTAAACTGGTAACAGCCACTGTGTGAACCTAAAGATACAGATACCACATGGTCTGGGATATTTACACAGGGATATATACACAGAGAAGGACCTACCAGTGATCATTCTAGGTGAATTATGTCAGACACAGGAAGACAAATATCATACAGTATCGCTTATAGATGGAATCTAAAAAACTGATACAAAAAATTCATTTACAAAGAGACTCACAGTCTTGGAAGAGCCACTCAGGATTACTGAAGGGCAAAGAGCGAAGGCAGGGTTTGACCAGGATGTTGGGATTAATATATACACACTCAAGTATCTTAAAAAAGAGCATCACCAAGGGACCAGAGTACAGTGCAGGGAAACCTAGTGAACCCTTCAGCGTACACAGGAGAGGCAAAGCACCCCCAAAGACCAGTTATTCATCACTGGATACCTCTTCAAGTTGCTGTACCCTACAACCAGCTCAACACTAGAAAGCAACTATACTTCAGTAGAAAGTAAACATTAATGTGATAAATGAATTGCCTCCTATATTCCCCTCAGGGCTCAGTGACCTGGGCTGCTGCCACATCCCTGGAGACTGAGCATCCTTGGGTGCAAGGATGGGCTGTCCTGGGTCTGAGAAGGATATGCCAGCAACTGAGCTCCTGTAGGGGGGCTCCCCTGGTGACTCAGCTGGTAAAGAATCCACCTGCAATGCAGGAGACCCCTGTTGGATTCCTGGGTTGGGATGATGTCCTGGAGAAGGGATAGGCTACCACTCCAGTATTCCTAGGCTTCCCTGGTGGCTCAGATGGTAAAGAATCTGTCTGCAATGAGGAAGACCTGGGCTCAACTCCTGGGTCAGGAAGATCCCCTGGAGGAGGGCATGGCAACTCACTCTAGCATCCTTGCCTGGAGGAGGAGGACAGAGGAGCCTGGCGGGCTACAGTCCATGGGGTCGCAGAGTCCTCCATGACCGAGCGACTAAGCATTGCACCGCAGGACCTGTAGTGTTTGTCTCCGCTGGATGAAAGCACAGTCTTGGGACCCAGACCGGCCCTCCACAGCCACACGACGCCTAAGGTGCCCCAAGGACGGTGGACCCTTTGGGCTGGAGGAGCTTTGAAAAGATATCTGGTCTCCAGGGCTCCCGGTGGTGGGGTTCCTACCTCCAGATTCCTTCCTCAGAGGCATCCAACTTAATGACAGCACTCTCTGCAGGGAGGAATGGAAGGTTTGGGGTTTTGTCAGGTGATGGGGGCTGGACGAAGCACAAGCTGGAATCAAACACAAATATCAATAACCTCAGATATACAGATGACACCACCCTTATGGCAGAAAGTGAAGAGGAACTAAAAAGCCTCTTGAGGAAAGTGAAAGAGGAGAGTGAAAAAGTTGGCTTAAAGCTCAACATTCAGAAA